>JASTWP010002347.1:0-44651 GCA_030770255.1 Temnothorax ravouxi
CATTTGGCAAACGGAAAATTGTCCATTTTTGCAGTTAATAACGCAATGATATAGAAACATGTGTTTTGAAATAGAACCATCAGCTTTACATAGGTTTCTTATGACGCTACCGGTTGCATCGACAAATATACATGCCTCATTTACGGCGGAATATTTTCTGTAAATGTTTAATTGATGGTTGCTCCAGTAATGGACAAAAATTGGATCTAATCCAATGTTGTGGATTACATTGTTCATAGATGTATATTTTAAAATAACTAATGCTCTAAAAGGGTCCTCATGTATATAATTTGCTTTTACAGTCTCTGCTTTAGCTGCATGCAAAACAGCCGAACTGTATAAATGAGGGGGCTCTGGATCTCCCTCTGCCATCAACGTATCCGCTTTTTCAGCACGATATACATGAACTGCCTTTTGCTGTAATTCCTTGCCGACGATTGGTTCTCATAGGATTTCTCAAGTATCGTTTGCTGCAGTTTCCTTTTCCCTGCGTGTATGTGCAAAATAATTGTAGACAGTTACTAGAACAATCATTATCGTCTATGACACATCTTAGTGTACTGCCACATCTACAAGAACCTGAAAAAAAAGTCTTTGAATTTACGTGAATTACGTGGATTGAAAACTGTATCATAGAAACATATTTATATGTGCAAATTATGGAAAAAAAATTATACATTTTTTTTTAGAAATAGAGCAAAACTACATCATCTTTCATCATTAATCCTTTACGTATGCCTAAGGTAGATGGTTTAACTTGTACCTGTACGTAAAACTTCGTTGACCGCGCATAATAACAGATAATAGCAGCGTGATTGTAAATTATTGTATAAATATGTGTTAACATGAAGTATATAAACAGCGAAGCTATAGCGCGTAACCAAAGGATTAAGGATTATATATAATATATATATATATATATATATATATATGTAGGTCCAGAGGTATGTTCCGGGACTGTTTACGTTTTCTGAAATGTACAGTCCTGGAACATACTCTTATATTCGTAATCAGATTTTGAAAACTGTCCTTGAAACTAACATAGAACGTGAATTTTTTCCAGGACAGTCCTGGAAACTGCCAAATGTCCTGGAATATAACGATACACCATTTTTTAGTCCCGGAACATAACTCCGGACCTACATATATATATATATATATATATATATATATATAATATATATATATATATATAATATATATATATATATATATATATATATATATATATATATATATATATATATATATATATATATATATATATATATATATATATATATATATATATATATGTAGGTCCGGAGTTATGTTCCGGGACTAAAAAATGGTGTATCGTTATATTCCAGGACATTTGGCAGTTTCCAGGACTGTCCTGGAAAAAATTCACGTTCTATGTTAGTTTCAAGGACAGTTTTCAAAATCTGATTACGAATATAAGAGTATGTTCCAGGACTGTACATTTCAGAAAACGTAAACAGTCCCGGAACATACCTCTGGACCTACATATATATATATATATATATATATATATATATATATATATATATATATATATATATATATGTAGGTCCGGAGTTATGTTCCGGGACTAAAAAATGGTGTATCGTTATATTCCAGGACATTTGGCAGTTTCCAGGACTGTCCTGGAAAAAATTCACGTTCTATGTTAGTTTCAAGGACAGTTTTCAAAATCTGATTACGAATATAAGAGTATGTTCCAGGACTGTACATTTCAGAAAACGTAAACAGTCCCGGAACATACCTCTGGACCTACATATATATATATATATATATATATATATATATATATATATATATATATATATAGTATATATATATATATATATATATATATATATATATATATATGTTTGTAAATTGTAGTTTAGAAGGACCATTTTTCACATAATACGTATTTTAACGGGACATTTGGCTCTTAGGAGGTCCGTCTCGGTAATTTTTTTCATGCATTGTATTTTATTAGGTCCGTCCCGATAAAACCTATCTGAAAGAAACGTATTTTATTGGTACCTTTTCAAATTTTAAGTCCCTCTAATATACGATAGATATATCACTTTCATTTTTTAATTGTGAAGTATTTTATCAGAACCGGTGAATCTAACTATTAATTTAGCTTCATAATAAACTGCAGTATACTTTTGCATTTAAATATAGATATAAATTAAACAAATAAAACTTTAATAAATATAAACATTACAGTATAATTATTATAAATATAAAGGTTTTGCTATTTTTAGTCGTTTTATTTTTTTTTTATTACCCCTGTAAAAAAAATTTCTCATATTATTTCAGAAATTTGGTAAAAATTAAGACTCGTAAAAAATTCTGAAAAATATACAAAATTTCTCAGACATATTCGGAAATAATGTATAAAAATTTCCGAAAAATTGCACATATTTTCTAATACTTATTCCTACAATAGATTCCTATAAAGATGCGTTAGCAAAAAAAATATGAAATATATTATTTTGTGAAATTTTCTAAAAAAAAATATGTTCCAATTTGTATGAAAATCCTAAAAAAAATTTCGATTCTGAGAAAGACAGAAAATTTTTATGGAAACTAATTATTAATATGAAAGATTCTGAGACATTTTCCAGGTATTTAAATTTACACGCAATATTTATATCTGCTAATAATATTATTATTTAAATTACATATTTTGATACTAATATTATTATCTGATTATACTTAACAATATCTAAGATATTAAGAAACAGTTCCATTAACATATACCGTATATGATAGAAAAGATGATTCGAAAAGCACTTTCTAGCTGGTACTCTACTCTATTAGAACTACCTGATTTTATTAAAGTCACTTATGTCTTTCGTCTTCTAAGCTGATAAAACGCAAAAAACTAAAAAAGCGCGCCAACCTACTTTTCTATTTCATAAAACACTTAAATCTCGATAATCAAAAATAATAGAAATATGAATCCTATAACGAAACCGGCGACGAGCGATGTTTTATTTATATTAAAACGCTTATATCTCAACAACCGGAAAAAATATAAAGATTCCAGAAGCACTTTTTACTTCGTAAGCTGCACTATTGGCATTTTACAACTGGTAACTATACTTTTTCGAATATTAGTGAGACAGTGCGCGCAAGTTTAGCAAAACAGGGGGGACGTACCCGTTTTCTCATTTTCACTCTTCATCTTTATATCTCATTAACCACCATAGATATCAATATTATTCTCCAAAAGTAATAAAGTTTTTAAGTATTCAGGAAATCCTCCAAAAACGCCTGATGGTGGTCATCATGGGGGTTTTAGTGGGTAGGCTGCATGCGGTATCTAATGAACATGCATAGAATCTCAAACTACCTTCGGCTTCCGACATAGAAGGTCATAGGTATCGAAAGATTTTCCCCACGTAAATAAATAAAAAAAAGGTATCTACGACATACAAGAGCGAGGGAAAATATAGTGATTGGAGTTATGTAATTTACAACATCAACTATGCATCTCGTATTAGTGAGGTGACTGTGATGGAAAACTTTTTGGCGCCAAGACACATGGCCTTGACCTTGCGGCGGGACTCATCACCAGCTGTTCTCTGTCCGAGATTATTATCACGGAGATCGAGTATCGTAGCATGCACGGCACCAACGTTTGTAAATATTTCAGAATTTTTACTATCGCCTGATTTTTAAAAGTTTATCATAATTTTAGCGACTGACTAGCTTCCCAAGCATCGTTGTTCACGCCGTCATTGCCACGTTGCTAATACGAGATGTATTTTTTATAATAATGTAAAAATCACATAACTCTAGTCACACTACTTAATACTACCACTAATTACAATTTCCCGCTGTTCTTGGATGATGTTGATACCTATGTTGGTCAGAGATCTAACAATAAGCGTTTAAGGCTGCATCCCCATGGAGAGAGAAATAGCGGAACGGAACTAAAACGGAATTGCTCTGATTGGCTAATCTTCAGGTGGGGGCTCTCAAGATGGGATATTAGCCAATCAAAGGAATTCTGTTTTAATTCCGTTCTGATATTTTCTTGCTCCATGGGGATACACCTTAATGGATTGAGAAATTGCTCGTCGTCCGTTTTGGTACGAATTCACGCGCTTTATCATCTTAATAAACGAAACTGTGTAATTGTTAGTAATAAGATCTAGTAATCTTTGCTATTGGAATTAAGCGGGGAGCACACACTTTTGTATACAACGCATAATGCGTAAGCATAAGAAAATTGATTGGTCCACACATTATGTGCATAAGGAAATAGACCAATCAATTTTCTTATGCTTACGCATTATGCGTTGTGCAGAAGTGTGTGCTCCCCGCTCGATCTTATGCTAGCAATTATGCAGTTTCATTTATTAAAAAGCAAAAAAGCGAAGGAAATTTCAACGAAACGGATGCCAAGCGCTTTCTCATTATCATTCAATTTTTATATCTCATAAACTACCATAGGTATAAATAACATCAAAGAACGACGAGAAATATTGTAATTAGCGTGATTGGAGTTATATGTGTTTTACACATAGACGTATATGTATAATATACTGAGCATTCCCACTAGAGAGCTTCTCTAGTGGGATCTGAAGGATAGAAGATATGCTTGCAGTGACGATTTCCTTTCCCAACATTTAGGTTAGGATACAATTAAAAAAGAAAATCGTCACTGCAAACATATTTTCTGTCCTTCAGATCTTGAAAGATCTCCAACGGGTATGCTCAGTCTATGAGAGAAAAGAGTCCCGTCGCAAGGTCAAGGTCACGTCTGTTGGCGCTAGTCTTCCATATTATTTATAAACAAATATCTCGGCAACCGTATGAGATAGAAATATGTCTCCGAAAGCACTTTTTAGATCGTATTCTGTTTTATTGGACTTATCGATCTCATTGCTGGCAATTATGCAGTTCTATTTATTAAGACAAAAAAGTGCGGAAAATTTTAGCGAAACGGGCATCAAGTGATTATTCGTTTCCATTAAACAAGTTCGTATATCGACAATCGTAATTGATAGAAATATTTGAATCATATTTATATCCGTTGCCAAGATATAAGCATTTAATGAAAATGAATGATTACTCGGCGCTTGTTTCGGGACAAATTTGCGCGCCTTATCATTTAAATAAACGGAGCTGCACAATTGCTATAGTAATGAGATCGAGTAATTCCAAAAGTGCCGATTACGAACTAATTAGTGCTTTTTGTATCATATTTCTACCTCTTGCGGTTCCCGAGATATTGGCGTTAAATCATGCGAAAGACTTTTTGGCGCTAAGACACATGGCTTTGATCTTGCGGTGAGACTTTTTTATCACTAGCTGTTCTCCGTCCGAAAGTATTATCACGGCGATCGAGTATCGTAGCATCCACGGCACCGACGTTTGTAAATATTTCAGAATTTTTACTATCGCCTTATTTTTAAAAGTTTGTCGCAATTTTAGCGACTGACTAGCTTCCCAAGCATTGTTGTTTACGCCGTTACTGTCACGTTGCTAATAGTGCTCTGTGCCCTGACCGAGATGTATTTTTGATAATAATGAAAAAATATCTCTAGTCTAACACAACTCTCGTCACACTAATTACAATTTCCCGCTGTTCTTGGATGATGTTGATACCTATGTTGGTCAATGAGATATAAAGGAAGTTTAAAAGATTTAATGGAAATTGATAAATCGCTTGCCGCCAGTTTCGGTACGAATTCACGCGCTTTATTATCTTAATAAACGGAACTGTGTAATTGTTAGTAATGAGATCTAGTAATCTTTGCTATTGGAATTACTCGATCATACTGCTGGCAATTATGCAGTTCCGTTTATTAAGGCGAAAAAGCATAGGAAATTTTAACGAAACGGACGCCAAGCGTTTTCTCATTTTTATTCATTTCTTATATTACAGATCACCATAGATATAGACATCATCAAACAACGACGAAAAATACTGTAATGTGTGATTGGAGTTACATGTTTTACAGCATCACCAATTATACATCTCGTATTAGCGAAATGACAATGACGGCGTAAACGACGATGCTTTGGAAGCTGGCCAATTGCTAATTACAATTAACTCTTAAGAATCAGGCGATAGTGAAAAAACTGAAATATTTACAAAAGTCAGTTCCGTGCACACCGCGGTTTCCCCTATCCCTGATCATAATCTCAGTCAGAACACAGCTGGTGAGACAAAAAAGTCTCGCCGCAAAGGTCAAGGCCACGTCTGTTGGCACTAGAAAGTCTTCCGTATCGTTTATAAACAAATATCTCGGCAACCGTATGAGATGGAGATATAATCTATCATTAGCGGTTGTCAAGATATAAGAATAGTTAGTTGTATTTTTTTTTATATACATATAATGAAGTTTACATATGAATTCATGTACAGGGTTGTAGCGACGTACAGGTCAGTATGATGGGTTATCCATTCGTGCAGGCGCGCAAGATTATTCACAGCTGCATTCACTTTGACGCATTATATGTGAGTGATTATAATGTGCCAAAGCCTACGCAGCTGTGAACAATCATGCGCCTCTGCACAAATGGGCAACCCGTCATGCTGACCTGTATGTCGGAGCAACCGTACATCACTTTTGAAAAGACTTTCATATTGTTCTGTTACTGTTAGGGTAAAGTGCATTTTTCAGATCAGATCTTAATTCGGATCAACAAATTTGAAATGCCTCTCTAGCCGACTGTACCTATCATATATGTGGATTTTTTTCACTATTGTCTACAGCTATAAGGGACAGCTATAGACGATAATGAAAAAAAATCCATATATGATAGGTACAGTCGGCTAGAGAAACGTTGATCTGAATTAGGATCTGATCCAAAATATACACTTTACTCTATACTTTAATTATATTGTGCTTTACTTTGATGCTTTGCAAACCAACATGTTTAAAAAATCTCTAGGAAGTACGTAATATAATACATATTAGCATATGATTACAGTAAGAGAATTAAAAACAGGTTACTATAAATTGTAAGTATAATTGAAACAGTTATAAATTTTATATTTATTACTTTATAATACATATATCTTACATAGCATACATAAACGTATCTATAAGCACAAAATATTCTGAAAACTATGTGTAAGTAACTTTGCATCAGTTTTTCCTAAATGATATCTAAAGGCATCAAGAACAACTTGTATTTTACTTACAGTCCATCGTGTACAATTAGTATGAGACACTGAAAATATAAAAAAGGATAATTTTAACATTAATATAATGTTTTAATGTATGTGGAATATATAAACAATTACATGCATAACATAATTTTTTGTATAGCTTGTGTAATATAGCATATATTTCAGATAATAATATGTAAGAAATCAGTATAAATCAATAGTGCTTAGTTTATGTACAATCTACTTTCAATACAATTAACTTTCTATTGTACTATAACATAATTTTATCGTCAACTTTTATATGTATACTAGACACTACAGACGCGCGCTTCGCGCGCGCTATTTAGCTTTAACATTATGCTATTACTATTACACTATTAACCCCTACACACAACTGTCAAAATATACAATGACAGCTGCAAATGAAGTAAGCGCAGCAAGAGAACCAATCGGCATCGCGGAAAAGCGCCAACAATAAACTTTACATCTCCTTTTTAGAAGAGGATATATAAAGTATTTTAACCTTAGAATTATATGTGTCAGTAAAATTATATATGGTGTTTTTTTTACTTCATGTACCAATTATTTCCGCCAATCATCTCAGAAAGGATTAGTTTATTGATCAAATTTTCAGATAAAAGTTGGAGGATTTAAAGGAGGCCAATAGGCAATCTTATTAAATTTTGGGTCCAGCGCGTGTTAAGCCCAATAGAGCCAAAGTCAAATTTTTTAAATGGACCTTTTTTGTATCATCTTTCTTTACTAATTAGTTTGAATAACTTTTGTCTGAAACATTTTTTTATTTGCGTAATATTAATTTTTGAGATATTCAAGGAAAATTTGGTAACTTTTTCAATATTTAGCTTACGATATCTCGATAATTGTTTATCGGACGGAAAAGTGGTACAGGACTTTTTCGTCTGATTTCATCTCAAAAATATGATGTTGCAATAGTATAATTTTTTTTTAATATTTGTGTATGCATCTCCTTGAAGCTTTCATGTATACACAAATATTTAAAAAATTTAGAGTACTATTGCAATAGCACATTCTTGAGATAGAAATCAATTTAAAAAGTTTTGTACTACTTTTCCCTTCTACAACCAATTATCAAGATATTGTAAGCTAAATATTGGACAAGTTACCAGGTTTTCTTCGAAAATCTCAAAAGAAAATAGGCAATTACGCAAATAGAAAAATGTTTCAGACAAAAATTGTTCAAATTAATTAGTAGAAAAAGATAGTACAATAAAAAATTGAAGTTTTCATTAAAGAAAATCAAGTTGGGTCTTACTGGGTCCAAAGTGGATGCCAGACCCAAAATTTAGTCAGCTTATCAGATGAACTTTAAAAAAATAGTGATATTTCTATAAAAAATATTATATGAGAAACAATACTGTTTGTTTTAACTACACAATACAGTATTATTTGTTTCTAATCATTTTTCAAAGAAGTATTTCTTTTAAAGAAATTAAAGGCCATTGCACGTAACAAAATTTTAGTTGTAATCATAAGGCCGTAAGAAAATAGACCAATCCCACTTGATTATTCTTCAAGCGCGAAGAGAATAATCGACTGTGATTGGTTTATTTTCTTACGACCTTGCGATTACAACCAAAACATTTTACGTGTAATGGCTTTTACGGTGTTATCATGCTATGCCATTGTTCTATTATGAAGAAAGAACAAGTTTTCATGGAGTAAAATACAATAAATATGAAAATTATATTATAATTTACACAACAACAATTATTATACATATTTTAATAAAACCATAAAAACTTGTTTTTTCTTCAAAACAAAATAGTAGCATGTTGACTCAGTAAAATTCTTTAAATGAAATACTTCCTTGGAAGATAATTGGAAACAAATAATACTGTGTTGAATCAGTTAAATCAGACAGTAAATATTCTCACATACATTTTTAACATTTGTAACATTTTTCTTTGGAAGTATAAGCACTACTGTTTTATTTTTCTGAAAAAAGTAGTGCTTACAAACTTTTGAATAGTGTAACGTATAAACATATATATTACAATTATACTTACAAAATTTCTATTTTTCCTTTTTTTTTATTTGTATCCATATTTATTATGTTTTGTTCATTTCTGCATTATTGTCTGAATAACTAACCTCTCTCTCAGTTGAGGTTCTAAATCATCTAAATCTATAATAGAAATATGCATATGATAAAAATAGGAGATAAGATCAAAACATACATTTTATGTTTGCTATATTTGATATATTTGCTATTATTTTAGAAAAAAAGGAGCACAAAAAATATTTTTTTCTTTACTTATTTATTTATGTTATTTTAAAATTTATTTATTTGTTTAATTTTTCTTAATACTAAATTTTAATTTCAATTTTAGTTTTAAAATTTTATTGTCAAACATTATATAATTGCAAATGTTATATTTAAAAGTATTCACAAAAAATGATATTAAATAGAATAAAATAAATTAATTTTGAAAAGATGTTATATATATAGTTTACTGATAAAAGTAATATGCAATTTATATTTATATATTAATTTATAAATTAATTTGCATATTAATTTTTGTTTCATAAATATGTATACGAATATTTAACAGATATACATCAACCTCTTGAAATGTTTTGTTGTAAATCCTGAATTATTTAATTGCCTTCATTATTAGTGTTGTCATTATGCGTTTCAGATATGTTATCACTATTATTAGCGTCATTGTTATTTGAAGGAAGACCAAACAAATACGGATTTTTTAAAACTTTTACAGCAATTCTATGCTTTAACATCATATCAAAGTAATCTCTCAATTCTCCCGTCAATAAAACTGGTACTGTTTATCCAAGTTTACCTCTTAATGTAAAACATACATATTTTTTAGCTATCTCTTCGGCACATGAAAGTGCTTTGTACGTTTCATATATTTCATAATTAATTTCTTCATAGGTCTTATAATCTTCGATGAGTGTTTTTTGTATCTCTCCAGCTCTACGACGGTTGAATACTTGTACTGATGTCAATGTTACTTTTACGAGTGTAAGCCATACTTCGTAAGAAAATTCTTTTCTCAAAACGTTATAAGCCATTTGACGTTTTTCTTGTAAAAAGTGGTAAAGCCTAATAATATCCGATTAGAAGGAAGAACAATTCTTTTATGTCTTTTATTTTGATTTATTTCTTTAGATTGTTTTAGTAATATGTGTTGTAAATCTTCAGCAACTAATTTTATATCATAGTTTTCTTTTCTAATATATCGATTAATTAAAATTTTTCCAAGGTCTTTTATCAAACTTCCAAGTGATAATGCTAATAATGGAATTTTATAATATTTTCCACAAAGAGATAAACCTGCCAATTTGTTAATTGCTTCAATGCAGGCATTGCTGTATCGTGGAAAATAAATGGAAGCAAAATCTGTAATTTAGAAATATATGTGTTCCAATATATGTAAGAGACGGACACTTCTCAGTTTTTGTCTTATCATGTTATCATTATGCTTTGATGCTTTATATTTTTTAACAGTGTAGAAAAATTAGATTATATATCACAATTTCTTTTATGGAAAGAGAAAATAAAAAAATACAAATTTTACACAAACAGCAAATAATCATATTTATCACAATAGCTGTAATGATAAGATATATAAACATTTATCATAATAAATTATTCATAAAATGTTATATACAAACAATTCTCCTCACTTATTTTATAGTTTCATAAAGATTTAACTTAATTACGAGTTAAACTAATTCTTAGTTTATTTATATTTGTCAAATATAAAGTCGGAGACATTCAAATAAAATGTTCTATTCATTAAATATAAAGCTAACGTTTCTGCATTATTTCAAGCACATTTATCTAATCCATTTAACGTTGATATGTCCAAACTACTAAATACATTTATTGAACCGTTAGTATCTTTCGTGGATACATCTTTTCTTATTTCTGATCTTGTCTGATTTATTTGAGTTTGAATTATGTTTTCATCGGACAAATTATTTGATGGTATGTAAGAAGAGTCTTTATCAATCACATTTTTTAAGCTGTTGTTTTGTGAATTAGTATCATTGTAAAGATAATCTGGAAGAATTTAGAGTATATATATATATATATATATTTTTTTTTAGTTTCTGTTACGGAAAGAAAAAGTGGAAAAAATGTATATTTTACATAAAAAACAAATGATATTTATCACAATAGTTATAATAATAAAATACACAAACACTTATCACTATTAAATTATACGAGAGGCGTTTAATAAACAACACTTTTTTTCTCATTCAGTTTGTTTGATTGCAGTTATAAATTTGTCATATTTTTCCTCAATTTTTTTCTCTACAAAAATCAATTTTTCAACATAGATTTCATTCAGTTCTATGACTTTACGCCATTTAGACATAAGAGACTATGTAGCCTTGCGGTATCACTCTACTGGTCTACCTCTCAGCCACATTCTTATTTCAGCTACTACTTTTTTGTTCTTGTCATCTCTTCCTGCAAATAGCATCTTTTAGATATGACCAAAGAGATGAAAGTCAAAAATGCAAGATCCGAATTGTAGGATAAGTGACGAATGACAGTCCACTTATTGCTCGTATCTTGCAGCTTTCATATCTTTGGTCCTCTAAAATATGCAACTCGTAGGAAGAAATAGAATAATAACAAGGAAGTCACAGCCGAAGTAAGAAAGTGATTGAAAGACAGACCAGCAGAATAGTACCGCAAAGCTACACAGGGTCTCATATCTAAGTAGCGTAAGGCCACAGAATTGAATGGAGACTATGTTAAAAAACTGATTTTTATAGCCAAAGAATTGAGGAAAAATATGACGTATTTAAAATTGCAATAAAACAAACCTTGAATGAGGAAAAAATATGTTGCATTACTTATTGAAGGTACGTAAAATATTTAAAAAATGTATACAAACTATTTTCATTACCTATTTTATAATTATATTACGATATTACATTTATTTTTAGCTAATTTGCATTTGTAAAATATAAAGTCAAAAATATTAAAATAAGATGTTTGTTAAATATAAAGATAAAAACACTCTAAAAAGAAATATAAGTTGCATATTTACAAAAACCAATATTATAAAAATTCTTTAAGTAAATTATATTACCTTCAGTGAAAACACGTCTATAAGTCTCAGCAGTATTCTTTGACGTAGTACATGGTAATATATTAGTATCAATTTCGTATACTTGTAATGCATTTCCACTCCAATTCCAGAGTAGTAAGTTTTCAGAATTTGTTTGTACAATGTCTAATAAAAGATAACATATAATAAGTAGAAAGACATTATTAAAGACATTATTAAATCGTACAACACATTATACATGGTGTGTTTAGAAAGTAATAAAAAGTATTTTTTTTGCGCTTCCCAGAAGAGCTGCATGAGGAAAGTGGGGATCGAGATAGTTGAGGGGAAATCTCAGGTACACGGACTCTCTTCAGTTGAGCCAGAACCTTTTGAACGGTCAGTACGTTACAGAAGTGCCTTTGTTTTTCACTCTCTTCGCGGACGACGCTGTCTTCAACATTTCTAACGTTTCTGAGAAGATGTTTTTCCAAGTTTTGCGCAAAGTTTAATTGCGTAACGCTGCTCGATGCTTCTCTGCATTGTCGTCCCTGACGAAAGTGAAAAACAAAGGTGCACTTACCCTGTAACGTACCGATTGTTTGAAAGGCTCAGGCGCAACTGAGGAGGGTCTGACCCTGACCGGCGTGTACCTGAGATTCCACCTCAACTACCTCGACCCCCACATTTCCCACGCAGCCCTCCTGGGGAGGCGTAAAAAAAGTCATTCTTATTACTTTCCGGACACATCCCCCTGGATCCCGTAAAGCGCATATTCGTGCATTTTCTATAGTACACGTTACGTATGCTATAGATAAATGCGCACATATGCGCTTTACGGAACCCCTGGACACGTATGTATATTATATAGATTTTAATAAAATCTAGTATCAAACTTTCGTTTAAACTTTCGATATTATGCTGTACATTATCTGTTGTAATATGACACTCTGTTTCTGTCGTTAATCCCATCGCTTCTTGTATTAAAATATTCTCTGTTTCATTTTGACTGTACATGCATTCTGTATGATCTGATACATGTATCGTATTATTTATAGTGACAGTTGTACTTTTATCTTTTATTATATTGTTTACAATATTGTCATTACAATCAGCGACGTGATTCCCATTATTTAATTCTGATGAATTTGAACTTATAAGATTTGTTATTATTTCCTGAGTGTTCTTTATAATCATATATTAATTATATTAATTATTGCAAATACATATATTTTACATTAACATTATGTTGAATAATATATATTGTACATATGTATCTTTTAAAAAATTAAAATTTTATTACAGAATTATTGATAATCTGTTTTTTCTTTTATATAAGACAGTAATAAAATATATATAATAAAATCTTACCATTGCTTTGACTTGCATGTGAGGATGTTTTACAACACATTGGTTGTGAAATATGGTGCAATATAATTTTAGATACATCAGCGACTAATTATTTTTTAATACTATCAAGTACATCGAAACTTTCTGTAAAGATGTGTAATAAATGTTTATATAGATATATGATTTTAATATACAAATATTTGACAGACAAATGTTCTATAACGTAACGTAAATATACACGGAATAAATAATCATATAAGTGTACAAAATTATATTCGAATAGATAAATAATTTTTACGTAATAGATACTATTACATAAAATTAACATTACATAGGTAAAAAAATATTACATAGCATTCATAGCTTTCACTACAGCAACAAATAAAGCTTATTTTGTGGACATACGAACATCTCGCTACATTTTACAACAAAAGGGACAAGGTCGATCATGTCCAATGGTTGTAAAATACAGCGAGAAGAAAGTTTCATAAGGAATGTATTTGCAGATAGATGAAAAATGGTTTTTTATACATGTATTGAGTAATAAGATCTTCTAATTTTCTTTTCTAAAAAATTTAATTTATTTAGGCCCAGTTCAACAGTAGCCAGTTAGCTTAACTAGTAGTTAACTCTCACTCTCTGTCTCTTTCTAACCTCAAAGGTTAAAAAGAGACGGAGAGTGAGAGTTAACTACTATAGTTAAGCTAACTGGCCACTGTTGAACTGGGCCTTAAGTATATACCGAATTTTACTTATTTATATTGTTTATAATTTGTTATTATATACATAATACATTTACATATATGTGTGTATATATTTATATATAAATACTTATAATGAAATCGATTCATTTAAAGGTTATGTAAAATATTCAACAATATTCGTTTAATAATCATTTAGTTATTATATTCACAATTAAAAAAAATGAAAATTGTAAATAATATAAAAATTAAATATTACCCTGAGCCACGACACGACAAATATATCTTTTACATTTATATTTTGCTATATATATATTTTTGTGTCTGACCACATCTCTTGCTTTACATACGTAATGTATTCCATCAGTAAATACGACAAGAACAAACATTATTAATTTCTTAACTTATCTAATTATCTATTTATTGGAAAGGCACTTGGAATTGACGTATTACTAGAGAGTCTCAAGTAGGAGAAAGGCGCCAACATGTTGGAAGGAAAATAATGCTGGGTTTACAATAGGCTCGTTCAGCAAACTGAAGCTATATCCACACAAACTTGCATAAACCGATAAACATAAGCATAAGAGAATTGATTGGTCCATATGCATGTCCATAAGGAGAATAGACCAATCCGTTTCTTTATGCATATGGTTATGCACTTATGCAAGTTTGTCTGGATAGACCTTAAGCTGCTGAGTAAAAGTCGAATGTGATTGGCTCTTACTTTTAGAACCAATCAACGCAGAGTGTTCATAAGATGAACTCAACGGTTGTGTCTGCTGAACGCGGCCATTGTTGACCCAGCATTATTTTCCTTCCACCGTTTTGGCGCCTTTCTTTCTTACTTGAGGCTCTCTAGTTATATCTAATATCCGTTAATTCCAAGTGCCTTTCCAATAAATAGATAATTAGATAAGTTAAGAAATTAATAATGTTTGTTCTTGTCGTATTTACCGATGGGATACATTACGTATGTAAAGCAAGAGATGTGGTCAGACACAAAAATACATATATAGCAAAATATAAATGTAAAAGATATATTTGTCGAGTCGTGGCTCGCCATGGTAATATTTAATTTTTATATTATTTACATTTTTCATTTCTTTCAATTGTAGATTATAATAACTAAATGATTATTAAACGAATATTGGTTACATAACCTTTAAATAAATCGATTTTATTAAAAGTATTTATATATAAATATACACACATATATGTAAGTGTATTATGTATATAATAAGAAATTATAAACAATATAAATAAGTTAAATTCGATATATAAGTAAATTAAATTTTTCAGAAAAGAAAATTAGAAGATCTTATTGCTCAATACATGTATAAAAAACCTATATTTTTCATCTACCAATTACATTCCTTATGAAACTTTTTGACCTTGTCCCTTTTGTTGTAAAATGTAGCGAGATTTTCGTATGTCCACAAAATAAGCTTTATTTGTTGCTTTAGTGAAAGCTATGAATGCTATGTAATATTTTTTTACCTATGTAATAATTTTATGTAATAGTATCTATTACGTAAAAATTATTTATCTATTCGAATATAATTTTGTACACTTATATGATTATTTATTCCGTGTATATTTACGTTACGTTATAGTACATTTGTCTGCCAAATATTTGTATATTAAAATCATATATCTATATAAACATTTATTACACATCTTTACAGAAAGTTTCGATGTACTTGATAGTATTAAAAAATCATTAGTCGCTGATGTACCTAAAATTATATTGCACCATATTTCACAACCAATGTGTTGTAAAACATCCTCACCTGCAAGTCAAAGCAATGGTAAGATTTTATTATATATATTTTATTACTCTTATATAAAAGAAAAATCAGATTATCAATTCTGTAATAAAATTTTAATTTTTTAAGAGGTAAATATGTACAGGGTGTTGCAGCAATATACAGGATTGCCCATTCGTGCAGGCGTGCATGGTCATTCACAGCTACATTCACTTTGATGCATTATGGCTGCGGTCCACTTGATGCTACAAATGCTTCGAAGCGTCACTGGGGCCGCAGCCCAAATGTGAGTGATTATATAATGTGCCGAAACCTACGTAGCTGTGAACGACTATGCGCGTTTGCACGAATGGGCAACCCGTCATGCTGACCTGTATATCGGAGCAACCAGTACAATATATATTATTCGTTATAATGTTAATGTAAAATATATGTATTTGCAATAATTAATATAATTCATATATCTCTCTAGAGAACACTCAGGAAATAATGATAAATCTTATAAGTTTAAATTCATCAGAATTAAATAATGAGAATCACGTTGCTGATTGTAATGACAATATTGTGAACAATATAATAAAAGATAAAAGTACAACTGTCACTATAAATAATACGGTACATGTATCAGATCATACAGAATATATGTACGGTCAAAATGAAACAGAAAATATTTTAATACGAGAACAGATAGGATTAACGACAGAAACAGAGTGTCATATTACGACAGATAACGTACAGCATAACACCGAAAGTTTAAACGAAGGTTTGATACTAAATTTTATTAAAATCTATAATTATAAATACGTACATGCCCTGGGTTCTGTAAAGCGCATATGCGGAATCCAGGGATGATGTGTCCGGAAAGTAATAAAAATGATTTTCTTACGCTCCCCAGGAGGGCTGCGTAAGGAAAGTGGGGGTCGAGGTAACTGAGGGGGATCTCAGTTATACGATTGGACCGTTCAAAAGGCTCTGGCTCAACTGAGGAGAGTCCGTGTACCTGAGATTCCCCCTCAACTACCTCGACCCCCACTTTCCTCACGCAGCTCTTCTGGGAAGCGCAAAAAAATAATTTTTATTACTTTCTAAACACACCATGTATAATTTGTTGTACGATTTAATAATGTCTTTCTACTTATTATATGTTATCTTTTATTAGACATTGTACAAACAAATTCTGAAAACTTACTACTCTGGAATTGGAGTGGAAATGCATTACAAGTATACGAAACCGATACTAATATATTACCATGTATTACGTCAAAGAATACTGCTGAGACTTATAGACGTATTTCCACTGAAGGTAATATAATTTACTTAAAAAATTTTTATAATATTGGTTTTTGTAAATATGCAACTAATATTTCTTTTTAGAGAGTTTTTGTCTTTATATTTAACAAACGGAACATCTTATTTGAATATTTTTGACTTTATATTTTACAAATAGAAATTAGCTAAGAATAAATTTAATATCGTAATATAATTATAAAATAGGTAAAGAAAATAGTTTGTACAAACATTTTTTTTATATTTTACGTACCTTCAATAAGTAATGCAACATATGTTTTCCTCATTCAAGGTTTGTTTCATTGCAATTTTAAATACGTCATATTTTTCCTCAATTCCTTGGCTATAAAAATCAGTTTTTTAACATAGTCTCCATTCAATTCTGTGGCCTTACGCTACTTAGATATGAGAGCCTGTGTAACTTTACGGTACTATTCTGCTGGTCTGTCTCTCAATCACTTTCTTACTTCGGCTGTGACTTCTTTGTTATTATTCTATTTCTTCTTACGAGTTGCATCTTTTAGAGGACCAAAGATATGAAAGCTGCAATAAGTGGACTGTCATTCGTCACTTATCCTACAATCTGGATCTTGCACCTTTTGACTTTCATCTCTTTGGTCATATCTAAAAGATGCTATCTGCAGGAAGAGATGACAATAACAAAAAAGTAGTAGCTGAAATAAGAATGTGGCTGAGAGGTAGACCAGTAGAGTGATACCGCAAGGCTACATAGTCTCTTATGTCTAAATGGCGTAAAGTCATAGAACTGAATGAAATCTATGTTGAAAAATTGATTTTTGTAGAGAAAAAAATTGAGGAAAAATATGACAAATTTATAACTGCAATCAAACAAACTGAATGAGAAAAAAAGTGTTGTTTATTAAACGCCTCTCGTATAATTTAATAGTGATAAGTGTTTGTGTATTTTATTATTATAACTATTGTGATAAATATCATTTGTTTTTTATGTAAAATATACATTTTTTCCACTTTTTCTTTCCGTAACAGAAACTAAAAAAAAAATATATATATATATATATACTCTAAATTCTTCCAGATTATCTTTACAATGATACTAATTCACAAAACAACAGCTTAAAAAACGTGATTGATAAAGACTCTTCTTACATACCATCAAATAATTTGTCCGATGAAAGCATAATTCAAACTCAAATAAATCAGACAAGATCAGAAATAAGAAAAGATGTATCCACTAAAGATACTAACGGTTCAATAAATGTATTCAGTAGTTTGGACATATCAACGTTAAATGGATCAGGTAAATGTGCTCGAAATAACGCAGAAACGTTAGCTTTATATTTAATGAATAGAACATTTTATTTGAATATCTCCGATTATTCCTCCTTTATATTTGACAAATAGAAACAAACTAAGAATTAGTTTAACTCGTAATTAAGTAAAATTTTATTAAAACTATAAAATAAGTGAGGAGAATAGTTTGTATATACCTAACATTTTATTTATACTCTATGAATATATATAATTTAATGTGATAAGTTTGTATATCTTATTACATATTAGAGCTACTCTGATAAATATTATTTATTGTTGTTTATGAGAAATGTGTATCTCTTTTTCATTTTCTCTTTCCACAAAAGAAATTAAGTTGTATAATCTAAATTTTTTAGAACATCTTTATAATGACACTAATTCGCAAAACGACAGTTTAGAAAACACGATTGATAAAGATTCTTCTTACATTCCATCAAGTAATTCGTCCGATGAAAATATAAATCAAACTCAAATAAATCAGACAACATCAGAAATAAGAAAAGATGTTTCTACTAAGGAAACTAATAGTTCAATAAACGTATCTAGTGGTTTGGACATATCAACATCGTTAAATGTATCAGGAAAATGTGCTCGAGATGAAGCAGAAATGTTTGTTCTGTCAGCTGATGCAGGCAAAAAAAAACATTTTTGCATGTTCTGTAACACGTTTCAAAGTAAAATAGCTCGCCATCTTGAACGGGTACATGCTAAGGAACTAGAAGTCCAAAAATTTACGTGTTTACCAAAAGGAACTGCAGAACGAAGACAAATTATAGAAACACTCCGAAGGCGTGGAGATTTTTATTTCAACGTAGATAATACACGAAATGATGGTGAACTATTAGTGGAAAGACGTTCTAAAAAAATGTATAACAGAACACCTTCCGATTATACCGCATGTCCAAAATGCAGAGCATTCATACTTAAATCTACAAGGAGACATCATTCTCGAAAATGCATTGGTCCTAGAAACAAAGATACAAGAGCGGTATCAGTTTTAGGAAGAACAATAATAGGTCGAATACATCCTGAAGCGAATAGTGTCTTAAGATTACGTGTTTTTCCCGTATTAAAAGAAGATGACATAGTACGACTAATACGATATGACGAATTAATAATTGCATTCGGAAATCAACAGTGTGAAAAATATAAAGCGTCAGAGCATAATGATAGCATGATAAGACAGAAACTGAGAAGAGTCGGCCGTTTACTACAAATATTGAAACTTAAATGTTCTGAAATTACAGATTTTGCATCCATTTATTTTCCACGATACAGCAGTGCCTGCATTGAAGCAATTAACACATTAGCAGGTTTATCTTTATGCGGAAAATATTATAAAATTCCATCATTAGCATCATCACTTGGAGGTTTAATAAAAGAACTTGGAAAAATTTTAATTAATCGATATATTAGAAAAGAAAACTATGATAAAAAATTAATTGCTGAAGATTTTTTAAAAGTATTTTCAGAAGATTATACAACACATATCACAAAAACAATATCTGAAACATTGAATCAAAATAAAAGACGTAAAAGAATTGTTCTCCCTTCTAAATCGGATATTATTAAGCTTCACAATTTTTTACAAGAAAAACGTCAAACAGCTTATAATGTTTTGAGAGAAGGATTTTCTTACGAAGCATGGCTTACACTCGCAAAAGTAACATTGACATCAGTACAAGTATTCAACCGTCGTAGAGCTGGAGAGATACAAAGAACACTCATCGAAGATTACAAGGTTTATGAAGGAATTAATTATCAAACAAATGAAATGTATGAAGCACTTTCAACACGTGCCAAAGAGATAGCTAAAAAATATGTACGTTTTACATTAAGAGGTAAACTTGGACGAACAGTACCAGTTCTATTGACGGGAGAATTGAGAGATTGCATTGATATGATATTAAAGCATAGAAAAGCTGCAAAAGTTTCAACAAAGAATCCGTATTTGTTTGGTCTTCCTTCTCTTGTAAAAAATAAGTATAGATACCTCTTGGCATGTGATCTGTTGCGACAGTATGCAGTAGAATGCGGTGCTGAAAATCCTGAAACTTTGCGTGCAACTGAATTACGGAAACATATAGCGACAATGTGTATTAATTACAATTTATCAGAGAATGAAATTTCATCACTGGCAAACTTCATGGGTCATGCAGATAAAATACACTTAACTCATTATAGGCAACCTGTCATAGAAAAAGAAATTTTAGAAATATCACAATACTTAGAAGCAGCACAAGGAGTTGGACGAGATGAAGAAGATAATAGTTCAGATGATAATTCAGATTCTGAATGCTCAGAATCTAATAGAAATAACAATGATGCTAATGATAGTGATAACGTACCTGAAATCCATAATGATGACACTAATAATAAAGACAATCAAATAATTCAGGATTTACAAAGAAATACTTCAAGAGGTTGTATATCTATTAAATATTCGTAAATTTTTTATGAAACAAAAATTAATATGTAAATATAAATTGCATATTGTATGCTTTCAGTAAATTTTATATCTCTTCAAAATTAATTAATTTTATTTTATTTAATATTATTTTTTATAATTAGTTTAAGTATGACATTTGCAATATAATGTTAAATAATCAAATTTGAAAATTAAAATTACGATTAAAATTTAATATTAAGAAAAATCAATAATTTTATAAATAAGTTTTTATAATAATTTAAAAAGAAATTGCTGAAAAAATTTTTGTTTATGCTCCTTTCTTTAAAAAATAACACTAAATATATCAAATATAAAGTAAATGTTTTAATCTTATCTCTTAACTTTTATTATATATATTTTTTTTTATTATAGATTCAGATGAATTTAGGATCTCAATTGAGAGAGAGATTAGTTATTCAGATAATGATGCAGAAAATGAACAGAACATAAAAAATATGAAAAAACAAAAAAAGGAAAAAAGGAAAACAAAAAAAAGAAAAGATGGAAAGGAACTTTGTAAGTATAATTGTAATATATGTATTTATACATTACACTGTTCAAAAGTTTGGAAGCACTATTTTTTAAGAAGAACAATTAAAACAATGGTGTTAATACTTTCAAGGAAAAATGTTATATGAGAAACTTTACTGTTTGTTTTATTATCTGTTTTAACTATTTAACACAATATTACTTGTTCCTAATTATTTTCCAAGGAAGTATTTTATTTAGAGAATTTTACTGACAACGAGTCAATATGCTATGTAATTATTCTATTATGAAGAAAGAACAAGTTTTCATGATTTGAGTAAAATATATTAATTGTTACTGTGTAAATTATAATCTTATTTCTTATTTCTTACTTTGCAAATTTATGTCTTTGCGTAAATATATACCCTGTAGTGTCTCCGCGCGTACTTGACGCGAGACACTACTGTGTCTCTTGATAATTTTCATATTTATTATTCATATTTATATTTTCATATTTCATATTTTACTCAAACTACGAAAACTTATTCTTTCTTCATAATAAAACAATGGCATAGCATGATAACACTGTAAAACTCTTTAAATAAAATACTCCCTTGGAAAATAATTAGAAACAAGCAATACTGTGTTGTGTAGATAAAACAGACAGTATTGTTTCTTTTATGACATTTTTGTTTAGAAATATTAGCACCACCATTTTTTCTTAAAAAAGTAGCAATTTCAAACTTTTGAACGGAAGTGTAATACAGGGTGTCCCAAAACTCGAGGATACGGTGTATAGGACGCGTTTCTTTCTGCTAAAACAATTTTTTCCTTTAGTAAAATTAGACAATCTGACGAGTAGATTTTGTAACAGGGTAAGTTAAAGTTTTAACGAATGAGCGCTCTCATTTATGTGGCATTTAGGGCCGGCGCACGCTCCTCAGTTGCTCATATCTAGTCCTTGACCTTTTTCTGTATTGTATTGCATAAAACATAGTAAAAATTACAAAATAAATATTGCTTATGTTCTTTACATAATAAATAAATAAAAGAATTGTCTGATTCCGTAGAATTATCTAAAATATTATTTTGAAAATAGAAAAAATGTAAATAATTAAATATATAAATATGCTTTGTGTGCTGAGCGTTCTATTATTCTAAATATTGCACAATTACGTTTGACAGTTAAATAGTATCACTAAATTTAAGGAATAGTTTACTAGAACGCTCAGCGCATAAAGTATATTACTATTTACATTTGTTTAATTTTTAAGTGGTATTATGGAATCAGACAATTCTTTTATTCATTTATTATGTAAGGAATATAAGCAATATTAATTTTGTTAACTTTTATCATATTTTAAGCAATATAATTGAGAAAAAGGTCATTTTAGGTACGAGCTAGAGACCCTATAATGAGAGTTAGAGAAACAAGGGAAAGAGAAAGAGTAGAGAAAGCGATATGAATGTATATCCTTCTGTTTCGCAAGATTTTGACAAAATCGCCTTATGGCCAGAGTTTTATTATAGGGTCTCTAGTACGAGTGACTGAGGAACGCGCGCCGGCCTTAAGCGTCACATAGACGAAAGCGCTCATTTGTTAACTTTAACCTGCTCTCCTGCAAAAATTACTTGTCAGACGCAATTTTGGTAAAAGAAAAAGTTGTTTCTTTAAGCATAAAGAATCACGTCCTGTATTCCATATCTTCAAGTTTTGAGACACCTTGTATATATATATGTATTGTATATATATAGGATTTAGGAGAAATTTGCAATATTCCAGGAGGTAATAGTATTGATTCTAAGCAAAAAGAGTCATATGAACATGGGTTCTATTTCTACGGTTACCGAGATATTTTGGTTATAACACGAAAAGGGCACTATGCGTATGGAGGGATAGAAATGAAAGACAAAGACTGACAACAATGTGCAATTGTTAGTAGTTAGTTCATTGTTTATTCTATTGCCCATAATAGCCTTAGGCTGGGCGCATACCATCGGCTTTACATTGACTAAACTGTTTAATCGATGTCGAGCAGTAACAATGATTTCTTATCAACTAAATAATTTAATCGAGGACTGTATTATTACAGAATAAGTATATTTAGTTTTAACGAGCTTCTTGTGTTAATCGGCCTGTGTATTAGAAAGTATATAATATGATTTTGTCACATATTATCGACAAAAATCGTATTTTACTTTCTAATACATAGGCCGATTAATACGAGAAACTAGTTAAAACTAAATATACTTATTCTGTAATAATACAGTCCTCGATTAAATTGTTTAATTGATAAGAAATTATTGTTGCTGCTCGACATCGATTAAACAGTTTAGTCGATGTAAAGCCGATGGTATGCGCCTAGCCTAAGGCTATTATGGGCAATAGAATAAACAATAAACTAACTACTAACAATTGCACATCGTTGTCAGTCTTTGTCTTTCATTTCTATCCCTTCATACTCATAGTGCCCTTTTCGTGTTATAACCAAAATATCTCGGTAACCGTAGAAATAGAACCCATGTTCATATGACTCTTTTTGCTTAAAATCATCAATACTATTATTTTCCGGAATATTACAGATTCCTCTTCAATCACCATGTATATTATTTATTTATAAAATATAAATATACCTATATTATATCTTCATATAATGTATACATATACAGGGTGTCTCATTTTAATTGATTACTCCCAAAACCTTTTTAAATTTGTAATTTCAGAAAGAAATGTTTCAGACAAATGTTGTTTGGTTTAAAGGAGGACATATGATTCCAATGTGAGTCGTGTCATACATGTCATTTTCAAGAAATTTCAAAAAAGACTAATTTCTTACATGGAACTTGATTTTTTCTTTAAGATAAAAGTTGTAAATCTTGTCGAGACGTTTTTAAAATACTATAATAAAGTATTTTTTTGTTAAATATTTTCCGAGTTATGAGGTTTGAAAGTTATCTGATAAAGATAAAGTTAACTATCTTAGGGTCACTATTTCCAACGTCTGTTAACCTCTAACCGACTGTTAACTTAACGGAATAGCCAATAGAAATTTGCTACCTTGAAAGTTAACTGTCGGTTAAAGGTTAACAGACGGTAGAAATAATACCCTTAAAGCAATTAAATTTGAGACAAAGAGAGGATGATGACCTTGCTTCACTTCTATGCCGTCCTCAAGGTCGAAATCATCTTGAATTTTTTAAATGGAAACGCCCAAATCTGATAAAGGAAATCGAAAGAGTGTCGAATTTTACCCCGCTGAGGTCACTGTAACTTAATGGATCACATATTTCAATGTAAAATTCGACGCTCTTTCGATTTCCTTTATCAGAATTGGGTGTTTTTATTTAAAAAATTCAAGGTGACTTTGACCTTGAGGACGACATGTCAAAGTCAAGCAAGGTCATCCTCTCTTTGTCTCAAATTTAATTGCTTTAAGATAGTTGACTTTACCTTTATCAGATAACTTTCGAGCCTTATAACTCGGAAAATATTTAACAAAAAAATACTTTATTATAGTGTTTTGAAAATGTCTCGACAAGATCTACAACTTTTATTTTAAGGAAAAAATCAAGTTCCATGTGAGAAATTAGTCTCCTTTAAAATTTCTTGAAAATGACATGTATGACATGACTTACATTGAAATCATATGTCCCCCTTCAAACCAAACAACATTCGCCTTAAGTATTTCTTTCTAGAATTACAAATAAAAAAGTTTTTGGGGGTGTTAGATCAAATGGGTTATCCTGTATACAGGATGTTTTATTTTATGTGCCAATTATCTCAGGAAGTATTGGTTTATTAGAAAAATGTTTCAGAAAAGTTGTTCACAAAAGTTGTTCAAATTAATTAGTAGAGAAAGATGATACAAAAAAATGGGGTCTTTATTTAAAAAAGTTTGACTTGGGCCCTATTGGGCTTAACACTGGCCCTGGACCCAAAATTTAATAAGATCGTTTATTGGCCTTTTTTTTAAATCCTCCAACTTTTATCTGAAATACTTTATCAATAAACCAATATTTCCTGAGATAATTGGCGGAAATAATTGGCACATAAAATTAAAAAATACCGTATATAATTTTACTGACGCATACAATTCTAAGGTTACAATACTTCATAAATGTACATATCAGTTTACGATAAAATTATGTTATAGTACAATAGAAAATTAATTGTATTGAAAGTAGATTGTGCATAAATTAAGCACTATTGATTTATACTGTAATTTCTTACATATTATGATCTGAAATATATGCTATATTACACTGCAATACAAAAAATTTTTTAAGCATGTAATTGTTTGTATATTCCACATACATCATTAAAACATTATATTAATGTTAAAATGATCATGTTTCATATTTTCAGTGTCTCATACTAATCGTACACGCAAGAACTTGAAATGGACTGAAGATGAAAAACGAGTTGTTCTTGATGCCTTTGGATATTATTTAGAAAAAGATGATGCAAATTTACCTAGAGGTATTGAAATCGGAAAGCTCATTAAGAAATATTCTTATATACTAAGAGATAGAACAGTAGCTACAATTAGAACGTGGTTACATAATCAAAAACGTAATAATTCTCATTTAAAATATAATAAGTAATTATTATTTCATCTATCTTTATCAAAAGGGTCGCTTATTTTTTTTAATAAATGTATATTTAGGGTTTAGAAAATACATAATATATAGCTATGGATATAAATATAATATATATTTATACCATTAACTATTATTATATTAATCATTTTAAGTTTATAGTAACAAGTCATTTATCCGTAAAAGTAATATTATCACATCAATAATAATATAATATACTAATGCTAAGATATTATTTTGCATCTTTTGTTTATGTCACAATCATATATTTTAAGTTACTTATATATTTCATTAATATTTTTAAACATAATTCGTAAGTTTAAATAATTTAACTTAAAATATAAAGTTAAATTACATAATTTTCAGAAAATTTTGTGCTTATAGATACGTTTATGTATGCTATGTAAGATATATGTATTATAAAGTAATAAATATAAAATTTATAACTGTTTCAATTATATTTACATTTTAGAAACTTGTTTTTAATTCTCTTACTGTCATCATATGCTAATATGTATTATATTACGTACTTCCTAGAGGTTTTCTAAACATGCCTAATATTGGTTTGCAAAGTATCAAAGTAAAGCATAATATAATTAAAGTATAGGGTAAAGTGCATATTTTGGATCAGATTTTAATTCAGGTCAACGCCTCTCTAGCCGACTGTATCTATCATATATGGATTTTTTTCACTATCTTCTATAGCTATCTCTTATAGCTGTAAACACATATATGATAAGTACAATCGGCTAGAAAGACATTTTAAATTTGTTGATCCGAATTAGAATCTGTGAACTAAAATATGCACTTTACCCTAACAGTAACAGAAAAATACGAAAGTCTTTTTAAAAGTGATGTACGGTTGTTGCTCCAACATACAGTTCAGCATGACGGGTTGCCCATTCGTGCAGGCGTGCATGGTCGTTTACAGCTGCGTAGACTTTGGCACATTATAATCACTCATATATAATGCGTCAAAGTGAATGTAGCTGTGAATGATCTTGCGTGCCTGCACGAATGGGCAACCCATCATACTGACCTGCAACACTGTACATGAATTCATATGTAAACTTTATTATGTGTATATAAAAAGAATACAACACTAACTCTTCAAGGTAGTCCCACTCATGAGTGATGTCCGATTCTTAACAATGAGTCAATTATTAAATATCATATAATTAACTTTTAAAGTTGAGTTGAATGCATTGGTTCTTCTTGATGAACTTTTTAATTTCGGGAAAGGTCGAAGTTAGGTGGAACTATGTCAGGAGATAGACAGAAGATAAGACAGAGAGAAAGAGGTGATGAGAGAGGGGAAAGGAGAGAGAGAGAGAGAGAGAGAGAGAGAGAGAGAGAGAGAGAGAGAGAGAGAGAGAGAGAGAGAGAATGTGGAGCGGGGAAATCTTTACTCCTAATCGAATATAAGGCGCTCGAGTATCTAAGAAAATCGACGCATCGTGATTTATCATATTCATTGAACGCTTATATCTCGACAATTGCTAATGATAGATCATATTTCTATCTCACGATTGCCGAGATATTTGTTTACAAACGATACGGAAAACTTTCTGGCATCAACAGACGTGGCCTTGACCTTTGCGGCAAGACTTTTTTGTCTCACCAGCTGTGCTCTGACCGAGATTATTATCGAGAAGAGTGGAATTGCGTGTGCATGGCACTTTTACTATCACTTGATTTTTACAAGTTAATTGCAATTAGCGATTGGCTTCCAAAGCATTATTGTTCACGCCATCGTTGTCACTTCACTAATACGAGATATATAATTGATGATATTATAAAACACATAACTCCAATCACGCTAATTACAATATTTCCAGTCGTTCTTTGATGTTGTTTATAACCTATAGTGGTTTATGAAATATAAGTATTGAATGAAAATGAGAAAACGCTTGGCGTTTATTTCAGTATAATTTATCACGCTTTTTTGTCTTAATAAACGGAACTGCCTAATTGTCAGCAGTAATAGATCGAGTAATTCCAATAGCGTAGGTAGATTACTCGATCTCATTACTAGCATTATACAGTTCCGTTTATTGAGATGATCAAGCGCGCAAATTCGTACGAGCGAGCGTCAAGCGATTTTTCAATTTCCATTAAATGCTTATATCTCATTAACAAATATAGGTATCAACATCACTCAAGAACAACGGGAAATTGTAATATGAAAACTAGTCAGTCGCTGAAATTACAATAAACTTTTAAAAATCAGGCGATAATAAAAATCCTGAAATATTTACAAACGTCGATGCCATTCATGCTACGATACCTAATCTCCGAAATAACAATCTCGGACAGAGAACAGGTGACAAAAAAGTCTCGTCGCAAGGTCAAGGCCGTGTAGTCTTGGCGACAAAAAAATCTTCCGCATGATTTAACGCAAATATTTCGGCAACCGCAAGATATAGAAATATGATTCAAAAAGCACTCATTAGTTCGTAATCTGCAGTATTGGAAATTACTCGATCTCATTACTAGCAATTGTACAGTTCCATTTATTTAGATGATAAAGCGCGCAAATTTGTCCCGAAACGGGCGCCGAGCAATCATTCATTTTCATTAAGTGCTTATATCTCAGCAACCGCAAAAGATATAAATATGATTTAAATATTTTTATCAATTACTGTTGTCAATATACAAGCTTGTTTAATGGAAACGAATAATCGCTTGGCGCCCGTTTCGCTAAAATTTCCAGCGCTCTTCAGTCTTAATAAGTGGAACTGCATAATTGCCAGGAATGAGATCAATAAGTTCAATAAAGAGAATACGATCTAAAAAGTGCTTTTTGAAACACATTTTATTTCATACGGTTGCTGAGATTGTTTATAAACTGACATGGAAGACTTTCTGGCGCCAACAGACGTGGCCTTGATCTTGCGGCAGGGACTTTTTTGTCACATCAGCTGTGCTCTGACCGAGATTATTATCGTAGAAAGAGGGAATCGCGGTGTGTACGAATACTGGCTTATGTAAATGTTCTTTTTTTTTACTATCGCCTGATTCTTAAAAATTAATTGTAATTGCGATTGGTTAGTTTCCAAAGCATCGTCGTTTACGCCGTCATTGACTACGTTTACACGGCCCGATTTAAACCGAAAGTTATAACATCGATGTTATAACTTAATGACGTTAAATATCGTGTAAACGCTCTTTTACGACGAAGTTATTACATCGATGTATAACTTCGTCGTAAAAGAGCGTTTACACATGATAACGTCATTTAGTTATAATGTCGAATGTTATAACTTCGGCTTTAATTGGGCCGTGTAAACAGTAGTCATTGTTACCTTCGTTAATACGAGATGTATAATTGATAATGTTGTAAAACCATAGACGTATATAATAGACTGAGCATTTCCATTGGAGATCTTCCGGCAAAACCTGGGGGACAGAAAATATTCTTGCAGTGATGACTTCCTTTTCTAATTGTGTCCTAACCTAAATGTTAAAAAAGGAAATCGTCATTGCAAGCATATCTTCTATCCTTCAGATCTTGCAGGAAAGCTCACCAATGGGAATGTTCGTATGTTATATATGTCTATGTGTAAAACACATATAACTCCAATCACGCTAATTACAATATTTCTCGTCGTTCTTTGATGTTATTTATACCTATGGTGGTTTATGAGATATAAAAATTTAATAATAATGAGAAAATGCTTGGCGTCCGTTTCGTTAAAATTTCCTACGCTTTTTTGCCTTAATAAACGGAACTGCATAATTGCTAGCAGTAAGATCGAGTAATTCCAATAGCAAAGATTACTAGATCTCATTGCTAATGCTAGGTCTACAATGCGAAGGTCTCTGATTGGCTAATCTTTAGGTGGGGGCTCTCAAGATGGGATATTAGCCAATCAAAGGAATTTCGTTTTAATTCCGTTCCGCTATTTTCTTGCTCCATGGGGATACACCCTAATGTAAATTGAGAAATTGCTCGTCGTCCGTTTCGGTACGAATTCACGCGCTTTATTATCTTAATAAACGGAACTGTAATGCTGGGTCTACAATGGGAGTTGCAAAGTCGTGAGTCGCAAGAATTGACCAATCACAATCGAATTTGAGGAGAATAATCGACTGTGATTGGTCAATTCTTGCGACTCACAACTTTGTCGACTCCCATTGTAGACCCAGCATTACAATTACACAGTTCCGTTTATTAAGATGATAAAGCGCGTGAATTCGTACCGAAACGGACGACGAGCAATTTCTCAATTTCCATTATGGTGTATCCCCATGGAGCAAGAAAATAGCGAACGGAATTAAAACGGAATTCCTTTGATTGGCTAATATCCTCATCTTGAGAGCCCCCACCTGAAGATTAGCCAATCAGAGCAATTCCGTTTTAGTTCCGTTCCGCTATTTCTTTCTCCATGGAGATGCAGCCTTAAACGCTTATTGTTAGATGTCATTGACCAACATAGGTATCAACATCATCCAAGAATAGCGGGAAATTGTAATTAGTGTGACTAGAGTTATGTGATTTTTGCATCATTATCAAAAATACATCTCGTATTGGCAACGTAGCAATGACGGCGTAAACAATAATACTTAGGAAGCTAGTCAGTCGCTAAAATTACAATAAACTGTTAAAAATCAGACAATAGTAATAATTCTGAAATATTGGGCGCGTTCAGCAGACACAACTGTTGCACAACTGTCGAGTTTGTCTTATTAACACTCTGCGTTGATTGGTTGGTTCTAAGAGCCAATCACGTTTGACTGCTACTGAGCCGCTTGGTCTGCTGAACGCGACTAATGGTCGCGTTCAGGTCAGCAGACCAAGCCGCTCAGTAGCAGTCGAACGTGATTGGCTCTTACTTTTAGAACCAACCAATCAACGCAGAGTGTTGATAAGACGACACTCAACAGTTGTGTCTGCTGAACGCGGCCATTTACAAACGTCGGTGCCGCACATGCTACAATACCTGATCTCCGCGATAATAATCTCGGACAGAGAACAGCTGGTGATAAGTTCCACCGCAAGGTCAAGGCCAAGTGTCTTGGCGCCAAAAAATCTTTCGTCACTGTCACCTCGCTAATACGAAATGTGCAGTTGATGTTGTAAATGACATAATTCCAATCACTATATCCATCGTTCTTGTATGTTGTTGATACCTTATTTTTTATTTACATGGGGGAAATCTTTCAAAGACACTTTAAACCTCTTATTGGCTCTGGCCCACAGGACGCAGTGCTGGAACGCGGCACCGCGGTAGCCAATTACCATCTGCCTTTCCGTACTACTTTTGGAAGTAGAACGGAAAGGCAAGACGCATTGCCACGTTAACGCATTGCCGCGTCGCCGCGTCCTGTGGGCCAGGGACCGTATTCTCGAGCCTGGGGCCTTATTCTCGAATTGTTTTCATGAAACTCGCATGCAAAATTCAATGCTTTTTAAATAGAAAGTTACATACGAAAATCATTAGAGCAGGCTCGAGAATACGGTCCCTGCCCTAATGATTTTGCGTATGCGACTTTCTATTTGAAAAGCATTGAATTTCACATGCAAGTTTCATGAAAACGATTCGAGAATAGGGATTCAGAGTAGAGAACCTCTAGAATAGAAAGGCGACAACGGGTCATGTGACCAGCCACTCCGTGATTGGCCGGCAACAATCATTGAGGGGAACATTGGCGAGATTGCAACGCCAATGCAGAAGAGCGTAGGAGGGGGTTAGCGCAAGCAGTTATGTGTGAAGGCCTTAAGCACGCTGCACGGTCATCCGCGCGTGATTCGAGTGACAGATTGACATCAGTTACGAAGGAACGGTAAGTCTTTATTTAGCAAATGTTGAAGTAACATAAAGAAAATTATTAAGATGTTATTTACGTGCTATAATATCAGAAAGCTATATGCAAAATCTGCCGCACAGAGCAGAAGTGTGATTATTTTTTTAAACTGATTATATTGCAGTTTCCTGATGAATAGTGTGTTAAAAAATAAATAAATACTACAGTACTGTTAATTTATTGTCCTTGTATTATAGGCACCAATCTTGTATCATGCCATTGAGATGCATCGCATATAAGTGCTGTAACAGCAGCAATGACTGGCTATAGACTGATGAGATATCCACATAATGAGTTGTTGAGGCAACAATGGATTACTGCGGTTGGAAGAGGAGAGATTTGATCACCTAGTAATTCTCAAAAACTTTGCGAGGTTAGTAACAATATGCAGTATACTCTAACTTTGCACTTCGGAAGATGAATAGATGTAACAACGTAATTTATTGTTAGACTCAAGTATATATTTGTGATTTCCTTTCTCTAGATACACTTCCAGCCATCGGAAATAGAATTTGTTGCTGGGCGCAAACAAATAAAACTTGGTGCTAGTTCCTACTCGTTTTTGTACGTGTCTTTCAGAAGATCAAGAGAACTGTCCAAGAAAGATTAAAAAGAGTCAACAATCAGGAATAAGCAAGAACATTAAAAGTGTGACTAAAAATCATTGTGTTGATCACGCATCGTATGCCACATACGATCGGATCAGCAAAAGCCATTGATTGTAATATGTCCAATGGAAAGACATATATAAGAAAAAAAAGGAAAATCTTGGCCCAACATCAAGATGGCTGTGTACAGACTTGCAAACCACTAACCAAAGAAGATGTACAAACTACTACGAAGTCTCAAGAAATTGTAAAACAAATGGATGAGAATGCGAATTTACCGAGGAGCATCATAATGAAAGAAAATGAACATTTGCGGGCCAAGATTTTTCGTTTTTTTCTTATATATGTCTTTCCACTGGACATATTACAATCAATAGGCTTTCGCTGATTCGATGTAACATACGATGCGTGATCACAATAATTTTTAGTTACACTTTTAATGTTCGTGCTTATTCCTGATTGTTGACTCTTTTTAATCTTTTTTGGACAGTTCTCTTGATCTTCTGAAGGACATGTACAAAAACGAGTAGGAACTAGCACCAAGTTTTATTTGTTTGCGCCCAGCGACAAATTCTATTTCCGATGGCTGGAAGTGTATCTAGAGAAAGGAAATCACAAATATATACTTGAGTCTAACAATAAATTACGTTGTTACATCTATTCATCTTCCGAAGTGCAAAGTTAGAGTATACTGCATATTGTTACTAACCTCGCAAAGTTTTTGAGAATTACTAGGTGATCAGATCTCTCCTCTTCTAACCGCAGTAATCCATTGTTGCCTCAACAACTCATTGTGCGGATATCTCATCAGTCTATAGCCGTCATTGCTGCTCTTGCAGCACTTATATACGATGCATCTCGATGGCATGATACAAGATTGGTGCCTGTAATACAAGGACAATAAATTAACAATACTGTAGTATTTATTTACTTTTTAACACACTATTCATCAGAAAACTGCAATGTAATTGGTTTAAAAAAATAATGGCACTTCTGCTCTGTGCGGCAGATTTCGCATATAGTTTTGTGATACTATTATAGCACGTAAATAACATCTTAATAATTTTCTTTATGTTATTTTAATATTTACTAAATAAAGACTTACCGTTCCTTCGTAACTGATGTCAATCTGTCACTCAGTCACTCAAATCACGCGCTAACTCCCTCCTACGCTCTTCTGCATTAGCGTCGCAATCTCGCCAATGCCCCCCTCAATGATTGTTGCCGGCCAATCACGGAGTGGCTGGTCACATGACCCGTTGTCGCCTCTTTCTTTTAGAGTCTCTAGGCCAGAATCATATGGCCCTAAGCAGAATGGCTGTCTTGGCAGTGTTTTATGCCTTAAGTCTTTGTCTTATGTAACGCACAATACTGTCAGTATTGTGCGTTACATAAGACAAAAGACTTAAGGCATAAAACACTGTCAAGACAGCCATTCTGCTTAGGCCCTTACGCACAATACAAAGACTTAAGACATAAAACACTGCCAAAACAGCCATTCTGCTTAGGCCTTATGTCGGAAATCGAAGGTAATTTGAGATTCTATGGCCAGTATTCATAATCAAATCTTATTTTAAGACCGTCTTAAGTAATATCTTAAGATGCTAATACGGCTCTGTGATTGGTTAATGACATCTTAAAATTGTACTTAAGATGATCTTAAATATAAGAACCGACTATGAATACCGCCCTATGGCCGGTATTCATAGTCAGAGATTCTATGGCCGGTATTCATAGTCGGGTCTTAAATTTAGGACCGTCTTAAGTACGATCTTAAGATGTAATGAACTAATCACAGAGTCGTATGAGCATCTTAAGACATTACTTAAGACGGTCTTGAAATAAGATCCGACTATGAATACTGGCCTTATGCATGTTCATCAGATACCGCGCGCACACACACACACACACACACACACACACACACACACACACACACACACACACACACACACACACACACACACACACACACACACACACACACACACACACACACACACACACACACACACACACACACACACACACACACACACACACACACACACACACACACACACACACACACACACACACACACACACACACACACACACACACACACATGCATAGCTTACCCACTAAAACCCCCATGATGGCTACCATCAGGCGTTTTTGGAGGATTTCCTGAACACTTAAAAACTTTATTACTTCCGGAGAATAATATTGATACCTATGGTGGTTAATGAGATATAAAGATTGAGTGAAATTGAAAAAAACGGGCTCAGCCCCGTTTCGCTAAACTTGCGCGTGCTGTGTTACTAATGATCGAAAATGTATAGTTGTCAGTTGTAAAATTCCAATAGTGCAGCTTACGAAGTGAAAAGTGCTTCTAAAATCTTTATATTTTTTCCGGTTGTCGAGATATATAAGCGTTTAATATAAATAAACATCGCTCGTTACTGGTTTTGTTAGGATTCATATTTCTATTATTTTTGGTTATCGAGATTTACTGTCATGTAATATAACAAAACGAATTGAAAGCTTCTCATTTATATATCTATAAATGTTTATAAATATAATCTCTGTATAATTTTTATAATTTTGTGGAAATTAAGCTACATTTTTGGGGGTTCTTTTAATATACATATAATAGGTAGGATAGGGTACCGCTATAATCCTTTATATATATTATACTTGTTTTCTACAATAACTTTCTTAATATCATATACATCAGAATTATTCGTCATATTGTACACATATGTAGACAAATGTAAGGCTATGTATACTGAAAAATTTGGTTAAGTTTTTCGGTCCCGCTAATATACTATTCTCAAACATATATATATATATATATATATATATATATATATATATATATATATATATGAAGTATGCAGCTAACAAAATTGTCAATTTATATATCTTTTTAGATCATGTACTAAATAAAGCTATTGTTTATATAAAATCGTTTATACTTCATTTATATATATATATATATATATATATATATATATTCAGCATACTGCTTCTTTACCCGGCATTTCCAGTCTGCGACAACCTGTAAAATCCAGTTGTCGCAGACTGGAAATGCCGGGTAAAGAAGCAGTATGCTGAATTAAAGAAAAACTTCACAGCTACTGGAAGTGGGGGCCCCAGTGGTGGAAAACCTCACAGATGAGGAGATACGCCTTCTAAATATAATGGGCATGACTGCAGCAGATGGGGACGAAGGGCTACAGGAATACGGCTTGGAATTTGAAGTATGTTCGTAAAAGAAATACTTATTTTTTACTTTTTTACCTACTATAATTAGATAAACATTCACTTTATTTCTGTGTACGTACGTCTGTCTGTCTCCCTTTCTCTCTACTTCTCCTTCCATAATTTCAATACTTATTTATTTTAATTCAAGTAAACAATATATGTTTTTTAGTAAATTTGTGGTATGTGTTGTCGACATCACAACTTTTATAGTTGAAACCGCTCGACTTCTGAAAAATGGAATTAATAAAAAATGTACGATTACATTGTTCCTTTTTGCAGTATACATTCATTACTGACAAATCTTATCCGTTAAATCTTCAAACGGTAATTGTTTATGTTCTACAAACCTTGATATGTATTGTCGATGTTGCAAATTTTTACTTGATTCGGCACAACCTCGATTAATGATGTATTTGTATTTATAAGTATTATTCATTGTCAGTTAATTACTAAAGATTTCGTAGTGCACCATTTTTCATAAAGTCAAGTATACTGTAAAACTGAACAACGTACTTTTACGTTTCTCACGACTTCAATTTTTCAGAAGTCGAGCGGCCCTAACTAAAATTTGTAATGTCGACAATACATATCAACGTTTTGAACATGAACAATTATTGTTGAAAGATTTAACAGCCTAGTAATTGCCATGAATGAAGATATATTGCGAAACTGAATAATGTATTATACATATGTTTAATGAATTAAATTTTTCAGAAGTTGGGTGATGTCAATTAAATGTTGTGATATAAACAGCACATACTATAAGTGTACTAAACAACATAAACAATTATTGTTTAAAGATGTAATGCCTGCATTAATTACTCTTTTCATTTGGTTTTAGGAGACTGATGAAGTTATTGAGGTTCTCTCCGCAGAGGATACAGAAAGTCCGAGTACCAGCCGAAATAAGAGGCCCCGACCTGCCTCACTGCCGAACCACTCGGAGTCGTCCAGCCAGCGACCGCGTTCATCTTCAAAGTTAGTGGACAGTATTAGTGAAATGAACAATAAATCTTTGAGTGTCCTGAATGACATTAATGGAAATTTAAAGCGAATCGCGGATTGCTTGGAAATTATTGTGAAACGCGCGTTTCCGGAATAATAAATGTATTATGTCTATTTTATGAACAATTACACAGCCACACAAAAAAAATTTTTTTCTGATCTGGGGGTCTGACCATGTTTACTTTATGTTTTTGGGGTCGCTGAATCCGAATCTATTTAACGAGGTCTATTTAACTCCATCAGATCAGCATTTTGCCATAACTTCAAAAAACCCATAATTATGTATTACAACATTTTCCGAATTTGAGGACCATCAAACACCCCCTCTTTAATTTTGGATCTACGAGGGATTCATCAAAGATCCTAATCCCTCCTCTTCATATAAAGCTAGGTCTAATGAAACAATTTGTCAAAGCTTTTGATAGGACGGGTAAATGTTTCCAGTATATACAAACGATATTCCCTAGAATTTCTGACGCCAAAATTAAAGAGGGGGTGTTTGATGGTCCTCAAATTTGGAAAATGTTCAGGGATAACGTCTTTATCAGTAACATGAATGATCGGGAGAAAGCAGCTTGGCTGAGTTTTCGAGAAGTTGCACGAAACTTCCTAGGAAACCGAAAAAGTCCACAGTACAAAGAAATAGTCGCCAAGATGATAAAAAACTACGAGAACCTAGGATGCTTGATGAACTTGAAACTGCATTTCCTGCGCTCTCATCTTGATGAATTTCCCGATAATCTGGGACACTTCAGTGAAGAACAGGGTGAACGTTTTCACCAAGATACTAAAATTATGGAAACTCGCTATCAGGGATGGTGGGACGTTATATGCTTGCAGATTTTTCCTAGATGCTCAAAAGAGAAACACTTGGTCAAGACAAAAAGCGTAAAAGAAATTCTTTGCATAGGTCTTTTGAAGAGAAAAGAACTCGATACAGCTCGAAAAAAGAGAACAATTAAAATAAATATAATTTTGATGTGAAAAAAAAAATTTTTTGTGGCTATAAATTTTTTTTTTCTAATTTAGGGGTCTGACCATGTTCACTTTATGTTTTTGGGGTCGCTGAATCCGAATCCGAGGTTTATTTAACTCCATCAGATCACGATTTTGCCATAACTTCAAAAAATCCATAATTATGGGTTTTTTGAAGTTATGGCAAAATGCTGATCTGATGGAGTTAAATAGACCTCGGATTCGGATTCAGCGACCCCAAAAACATAAAGTAAACATGGTCAGACCCCCAGATCAAAAAAAAAAAAAATATATATATATATGTAGGTCCAGAGGTATGTTCCGGGACTGTTTACGTTTTCTGAAATGTACAGTCCTGGAACATACTCTTATATTCGTAATCAGATTTTAAAAACTGTCCTTGAAACTAACATAGAACGTGAATTTTTTCCAGGACAGTCCTGGAAACTGCCAAATGTCCTGGAATATAACGATATACCATTTTTTAGTCCCGGAACATAACTCCGGACCCACATATATATATATATATATATATATATATATATATATATAGCGACTTCCGCTTCCGGAGCAACAAAGGTGACAGGTGCGAAAGTAGTGGCGAGAAAAGTGAGATAGAAGTGTGTGATAAAGGAAGAGGAGAAGGGAGAGAGTGGCAGAGCGAGAAGGAGTGAAGGCAAGAGAGCAGGAGGCGAAAGGGGTGAGTGGAGGAGTAGCAGGTGGAGGGGAATAAAGGACAGAAAAGTGGCAAGTCCCAGAGGCTGTTTGGGCACGAACGATAGCGAGAGTAGACGGGTGACGCGGTGGGGGAACCGAGCCGCGTGCGGCAGAACGCGGCAAGGCACGAACGTTAGGGAGAGTAGAGGGGCGACGCAAAGGGAAAACCGAGACGCGGCAGGGCATAGAGTATAAGATAGGTAAGGAAGAAGGGAATAGGAGAGATAGCAAATAGGAGGGACAGGCAAAGGTAGGAGCGGCGGATGGAGCAGGAGAAGGAGGTGAGAATAGAGAGTGGACAGCAGGGAGATAAAGGAAAGAAAAGAGAAGGCGAAGGTGAAAGGAAGGCAAGAGGCAGACCAACAAAGGCGGAAGAACTTGGCAAGCAGAGAGGAAGAACGGATAGTCTAGGGTCGGTCTTAGACTACATCCAGAAAAGGAAAAGAGAAGAGTTAGAGGAGGAAGCGAAGGCTAGAGCGGAGGAAGAAATCTTAGAAAGGTTCAACGAAGCAAGGAGGGTCAACAGATCACCGCCAGCAAAGGTTAAAAAAGGAGAAGAAGGTAAAGAAAACATGGAGACAGAAGAGATGTTCAAGGAGATCATAAGGAAAATGGAAGAACAGGAGAAGGAAAGGAGAAAAGACAATGAGGAGATAAAAAACGAAATTAAGGGACTGAAGGAGGAATTGAAAAGAAGTGAGGAAATATGGAAGAAACAGAGGGAAGCGCTGGAAGAAAGAGTAAAGAGGCTAGAGGAGAAGGTGGAGAAAAGCGTTAAAGGCTTAGAGGTGAAAATAGGAGAGAGGAAGAAGGAGGAAAAGGGGGAGGTAGGAAACGAAAATGAGGAAGTGGTGGAGAGGATGAGAGAGATAGAGAGAAAGTTGGAAAGGAAGGAGAAGGAGGAGGGAAGAAGAAATGTGGTAATAAGGGGGTTAGAAGTAAAGGAGGGAGGGAAAAGACAAGAGGCGGAAAAGTTATTGGAGGGAATGAAAGCTAAAGTGAAGATAATAGAGGTGAAGAAAATAGGGGGGGACGTAGAAAAGGGAAGGGAAATGGTTTTGCTAAAGCTGGAGAATGAGAAGCAAAAATGGGAGGTAATGGAAAAAAAGAGGAACCTGGCGGGGAGAAAGGAGAGGATCACGGAAGATTTGTCTTGGGAAGAAAGAAGGATGAATTGGAGACTGAGAGAGATAGCGAGAAGGGAGGAAAGAGAGGGAAGGAGAGCGTGGATCAAAGCAGGCAGAATAAGGTTGGGAAACGTATGGTGGAGGTGGGACATGGAAGAGGGGGTGCTGAAGGATGAAAGGGGAAAGGTAAGAAAGGAGAGCGGAGGAGAGAGGGAGGAGGGAGACAAATTGGGAAGGGAAGGAGTAGGAATGGAGACGGGGGAATAGGAGGAGGAGAGGTTAGAGGGGAGGAAATCGAGAAGGGTAATGCAGAAGTTAGAAGAGAGGAGGAGAGGGGAAGTAAGTCAGAGTGGAGAATAGTATTCTGGAATGTAGCTGGCGTGGAAAATAAAGACAAGGAGTTTTGGGAAGGGCTGAAAAAAGGAGATGTGTTAGTCATGGTAGAGACTTGGATAGGAGAGAAAGGATGGGAAAGAATAAGGGGAAGGCTGCCAAAAGGGTATGAATGGGGAGTGCAAATGGCAAGGAAGAAAAACAAAAAAAGGAGAGCAATAGGAGGGATGATAATGGGAATAAGGAAAGAGATAAAAGAGAAGGGAACGGAAATAGAAATAGACAGGGAGGGGATGATAGAGGGAAAGGTGAGGATAGGTAAGGAGAAATGGAATATTATAGGGGTATACGCAAAGAAAGAGGAGATGGAGGAAACCCTACAGGAGCTGGGATTGATAATGGAAAAGAAAGAAGAAGAAAGGTTTACGATTATTGGAGGAGACTTCAATGCGAGGACTGGCCAAGAAGGTGGGGGGATAGAGGATGAGGAGGAAGGAGGAAGGCGAGGAGGAGAGAGAACATCAAAGGACAAAAAGATAGACAGAGAGGGGAGAATGCTGGTAAATAGCATAGAGGGGAGGGGTTGAGAAATTTTCAATGGAAATGTGAGAGAAAACGAGGAGGGGGAGTTTACTTTCACGGGAGGAAGAGGAGATACGGTGATCGACTATGTTATAGGAGAAGGAGAAGTAAGAGAGAAGGTAGAGAGTATGACAGTGGGGGATAGAGTGGACTCGGACCACCACCCCTTAGAAATAGTTTTAAGGAGGGAGAAGGAGAGAGATGGAAGAAGAAGAGGGTAGAAGAAGGGATGCAGGGGGGTATGGAACGAGGAAGGAGCAAAGAGATTTATTGAAAAAATAGGAGAGATGGAAGAAAAAATGGAAGATTTGAACAAGGAATGGGAGGAAATGGAGGCAAGAATAAAGGAGGCAATAAAAGGGGTGGAAGAGGAGATGGGAGGAAAGAAAGGGAAGGTAGGATGGTGGGATGAGGAGTGTAGAGAAGCGAAGAAAGAGGCGAGAAAAAAATTAAGGAATTGGAGGAAAGGAAGAGGGGAGGGTAGCGTGTACAAAGAAAAGAGGAAGGAGTTTAGGGAGATGTGTAGGAGGAAGAAGGAAGAAGAGAACCAGAGATGGGAGAGAAAAGCAGAGGGAGCAAGGAGGGAGGCCGATGTATGGGAGATAGTAAATAAGGAGAGGAAAAAAAGGAGGGGAACTGAAGAAGGAATAGAAGAGGGGGAATGGAAAGAACACTTTATGAAGCTGTTGGGAGGAGTGGAAGGGAGAGTGAGGATGGGGATAGAAGAAGATAGGGTGGAAAAGGAGGGGAAGAGGAAGAGAAGATAAGTCTAGAAGAAATGAGGAGAGTTGTAAAGAGGCTAAAGGACGGAAAAGCAATGGGAAGGGATGGGATTCCAGGCGAGGTTTGGAACCGAGGGGGGAAGGAGCTGGAGATTTGGGCATGGAAATATATTAATAGGATATGGAAAGGAGGAGGATGGCCGGAAAATTGGAAGGAGGGAATAATTGCGCCAATCGTTAAAAAAGGAGAAGGAAAAAGAGCGGAGGAGTACAGAAGTGTGACAATAATGCCGTCGTTATATAAGGTGTACACAGCCATTCTGGCCGAGAGGTTAAGAGAGGAGATAGAGGGGAAGAGAATAGTACCACAGAACCAGACAGGCTTCAGAAGAGGGATGGGAGCAATAGATAACATCTATGTGCTGAACTACGTGGTGAACAGAAGGGTAGAAAAGAAGGGGGGAAAATTGGTAGCATGTTTTGTGGACCTTAAGGCGGCTTTTGATTCGGTGGATAGAGGAGTTCTAATAAAATCAATGAGAGAAAGGGGAGTAAGAGAAGGGCTGGTGAGGAGAACGGAGGAGATTCTAAGGGAGACGAGAAGCAGGGTTAGGATAGGAGAGAGAATGGGGGAAGAATTCTGGACGGGAAGAGGGGTAAGGCAGGGGTGCCCATTGAGCCCGCTGCTGTTTAACGTGTTATTGGCAGATATGGAACAAGAAATGGGCAGAGTTAAATGGGGAGGAGTGATGTTAGGAGGCAAGAGGGTGTATACATTGGCCTATGCGGATGATGTAGTGCTAATGGCGGAGGACGAGGACCAAATGAGGAGCTTGTTGGAAAGACTGGAAGGGTACTTAAGCAGAAAGAGGTTGGAATTGAACGCGGAGAAAACAAAAATAATGAGATTTAGGAAAGGAGGAGGAAGGGACTGTAAGAGAAGATGGAGATGGGAAGGAAAAGAAATAGGAGAGGTGAAGGAATTTCGATATTTAGGATACATGTTTCAGAGGAATGGAGGACAGGAAGCACAGGTGAGAGAAAAGACCAAGAAGGCGGCGGCAGTGATGGGGAAGATCTGGGGGATAGGGAAGAGGAGATTCGGGAGAGACTGGGGGAAAAGATTATGGTTGTTTGATAGACTGGTGTGGACGGTGATGGGGTATGGAGCGGAAATATGGGGATGGAAAGAAAGGGAAGGAATGGAAAGGTTGGAAGAAAGGTATATCAGATGGGTGTTGGGAGTAGATGGGAAAACGCCGTGGTATCTAGTGAGAGAAAAGACGCAAAGGGATAAGAGGGCTGAGAGGGAGAGCAGGGATGAGGGCATGGAGATTTGAGAGAAAATTGGAGGAGGGGAGAGGAAGTGAATTGGCAAGGCAATGTTGGGAGGAGCTGAAGGGAAAGGAGAAAGAAGGGAAAGTTAATTCAAGCTGGGAGAGAGAAAGAGGAAAATTTTTTGAAGAAAGAGGAGTTGAATTGAAACAGTTGGAAAGGCTGAGAGAAGATGGGGACGAATGGTTTCACAAATTGTTCGGAAGAGACAAAGAAGTACAAAGGAGAGAGAGATGGGAAAGGATTGAGGGAGCAGAGTATAATAAATGGTACAGGTTAGTAAAAGGAGAGGGTATACCGGGATATTTGAAGAAGGGATGGGGAGAGAGTAGATGGAACAGGGTGGTGAGATATAGATTAGGAAATGAGATAAGAGAGAGCAGATACTGGGAAACAGAAGAGAAGAAGAAATATAGGTTATGTGAGCATAGAGAGGAATCATGATTCCTCTCCCATGGGAGCGTGTGTGGGAGGAATGTAGGAGATGGGAATCAGGGAATGGTAGCTGGCAAGAAGCGGTGGGATGGGTGCTAGATGAGGATGGGGGAGGTGAAGAATGGATGATGGAACTAGAAGGGAAAAGAAGGAGGGGAAAAAGGGGCACGGAGGAGTTAGAAGAAGGAAGAGGGGAATGAAGAGAGGGAAAGGAGGGAGGAGGAGGGAAAGAAAGGAGGAGGAAAGTGAGGAGGCTGGAGAGAAGAGAGACTGGGCCAATTGAGGATAGGATGAATCGGGGGGGAGGGGGGCCAAGGATCGGGCCGGTGCAAGAGCAGAGGTAAAGAAAGACGAAGAGGATCACGAGGAGCAGTTTTCGTTTTAAATGTCACTTATTAGTTTATCTTTTTTGATTTTGATTATGTTTGAGTTTGATTTCGAGTCTGATGTTTAATGTTGATTGTGATTATGTTATTATTGTAAAGAGGTTTGGGTACGTTTCTCGTAAAAACAAAACGCCTTGTAAACCCTGTGGGGATATGCAATAAACTACATACAATACAATACAATATATATATATTGTTTTTACGAGAAACGTACCCAAACCTCTTTACAATAATAACAATATATATATATATATATATATATATATATATATATATACTAACTTATATATATATATATATATATATATATATATATATATATCTATACTAATATATAAAATCCTTACGGGTGGTGTATGTTTGAACGTTAACAACTTAAAAACTATTGGACCGAATTTTTACCACAAGTATATGAAATAGGGGTAGAATTTTCCGGAAAATGCTATAGGGTGTGTAGTTTTTCGTTACCGATTTTCTGGAAACCGATTTTTTTAATTTTTTATTTGCAATTTTGCTGGTAGTTTCGATAAGAGGTGAGTAACATAATATTTTCATTAGAGAAATAATCCTGACGAATTTGATAAGCTAAAACACTATAAAATTAGGTTGCAAAGTGATTTTAGAAACACGCATTTCTTTCCTACATATTTTAAGATTATTGTAAGTTATTATTTCTGAGATAGCTTATTAGCCGCGAATCCACACCGGAATGGTCGAAGCCACGGTGACGGGAAAACGGCGATGACGAGAGTATTGACGAGCAGACCTCTCGTATGAATCAGGAAACGAGGAGATGAACCGGGTACAAAGATCACTAACGATCAAATACTATTCACCCAGTATATTTTATCAACGTGACGTACAAGCTTAAGACTGCTAATTTATACGCTGAACGCCCGACCACGGGATAACGCGCGGATTACGCGGGAACTCGGACGATCGGTATCGCACGTCCGGTGTCCGTGACTTCTCGTTGGAAAACTCCCCGAACAACGACCGCTACTTGACGACCGCGCTCCATGCTCACGCTCGCGCTACTCTCAACCAATCACGTTTCGCGAATTGTCGGTACTAGAGCTTCTCAGCGCTACCGCCGCTGTCACATGATCAGCGGACCAATGGCTGACAATCGTCGCGCACGCTGCTACGGGAACTTTAGGTCGTGAAACAAAAGGCGGGAAATACTGCATTTCTTACATTATAAAGTTAAATGATTGAGTTTGATAATTTCGCGCTATTGTCAAACGTATGT
>JASTWP010002348.1:0-44649 GCA_030770255.1 Temnothorax ravouxi
TTCGCAAAGGAAACAGCAATACTTTGTGTAGCCTGTTTGTAAGCCAAGTATAAGGGCTACAACTTTTAAATCTGCACAAATTTTCCATTTGTACTTTGAGTAGCTAATGTAATGTAAAAGCAATTTTATATTTTCATACGTTTCTTTTATTTTAGCAGCGTGAGCAACAGGGACAGATGGATACTGATTTCCGTTAAAAAGAAGAACTGCTTTTAAACTGGCTTTCGATGCATCTATGAATAAGGATGCAGTCCCATGCACAGCGAAAAATCGGAAACGACAAAAGGGGAATGGACGCGCGTGCATATTGTGCAGAATTACAATCTTGTATCTACGTGATCTACGTCAGATTGTAAACATAACCTTAGACGCTGCGCACAAGCTAAAAGATTCACATCGTTTTGAAAAGAATAAAGAACAAGAGTGCAATATACCTAAATGCAGGTCCATGCACGTTAAACCTAAAAAAAGAAGGCATAAGCTAAAAGTACGAGCGAGCAAATTGATAGCGATTAAAAATGTCAGAAGTAAGTAATTTTAAGAATATTTGTCTGTATTAATAAAAAATTGTATAATATAGATAATTTTAATACGAACGTGTTTATTTAATAAGAAAGTAATATTTAAATTTTTCTTTCAGCAAATAGTGAATAATCCGATAAAATGTGGCTATTGTGGATATATTATGAATGGTTTTTTTAACAATTTATTAAAACACAGTTGTTACCAAGCAATATATGACAGTGAATTGCATGAATTTTGTATGGATAAGACTGGAATGTTAGTAATAGGTAAATATTGTTTGTTGTAAATAGTGTAACGCTGTATTTGTACCCCAAACATTTTATAATGATTATCACATTGTTTGCAGTTAATAAAGAAGAAATATCAGTAGGAAATGACAGTTCCAGTAAATGCATAAATAAAGAACTTGATGGAAATGAATTAAATGAAGCAGATGATGTGGAAAATGGTGAATTTTCTGATAATGAATATGATGATTATGATGATATGATGAAAAATGATCCATCAGGAAAAAAGCTTGGTAAAGCTGTGGAAGTATACGGTCCTTTTGCTTCTGGCAAGTACGATGAAAGTCTGATTGGCCAGGTGCAACTTAAGCCTGCGCTTTATGACACAAGACTTCCTGCCAAGCAGAGAGCAAAAAAAGTAAAAGCTGATTTATGGAAATTAATAAATAATAGTTTTGGAGGTAGTGTATTTTAAAATATATGTATTATTTTATGTATTAAGATGTATCATATTAAAACATAAAATACAGATATTTTAAAATATATTTTCTTATTTTCCAGGAGGTGATTTTACACCCGTAAATGCTTCTAGGCGCTGGGCATATCTAAGAGGATGTTATTGTAAAGCTCGAAATAAACTAATGAAAGAGAAGGCAGCTTTTGAAAGAAGTGGAGCTGCAGCTAATGATGATTTAAAGTCATCTTTTAGATACTATGAGACAATGAGTTTTTTGAATGAACCTTTAACATACAAGTCGTACGTATATGTATATATCTACACACGCACGCGTACATGTAACATTTATTCCAAAACATTTTATTTTAAATATGAGTTTAAACAATATCTTTTTAAACTTTTTGTTTTTTAGAACAATATCATCATTGAAGTTAAAGAGAAAGAATGCAAACAGTACATCAAATAAAGAAAATATGGAATTCAATTCACAACAGACACTTGTTCACGACAGTATTTCTAAAGAGAGATTTGTTCGACCAATTTCAGCATTAAGTAATATCTCAGATACAATAAATACTGTTGCTTCAGGATCTTCCAGTAACGATAGCAGGCGGTCGTGTGTTTCTCCAATATCACAGTCTGCAATCATGCCAGAAGTTTCTCCATCTCCATCTCGATCTATAATCTCCACTGTTTCATCACAAGCACGATCGAATACGTTAACACCACATGGTATTACTCAAATGCAATTCTCTCCGAGTGAAAAATCTTGTACAGGAGCACAATCCCAATTACAACGTGTGTTTCAACCCACACAGACATTAATATTTAATAGATATCTATTAAATATCCCCAATGTATATCCGTGATATCCACGAGATATTTAATAGAGATCCATTAAATATCCAGATGTCCGCCACCCGAGATCTAATCGACATCCATTAAATATCCATTGAAATATCCAATGGATATCTATTAAATATTAGTAGATATATCTGCATGGATATCCACTAAATGGTATAAAATGGATATAAATGGGATAGGTTGGTTATTTACACTGAGAAAAAAATGTTCTGGATTAGTTTGCATACAACTGTGACTCCATTTACTAAAACAAAGAAAATTTTTCTTTTTATTAGTATATGTGTATTCACTAGGAAAAAAATATACTAATAAAAAGGAAAATTTTCTTTATTTTAATAAATGGAGTCACAGTTGTATGCAAACTAATATTTACTAAAATCCAGAACATTTTTTTCTTAGTGTATATATATATATATATACATATAAACAAATAACTTTTATTTAATAAATTTTATTTAAAAAATTAAGTGTTGCGTGTGTACACGTGTGTTGCTTAAGAAACTATTTATCTAACGCTTTCATTCCTTTGTTAAAAAAAAATTAACAAAAATAACACTTAAATATTCGGATAAATTATTACCGAGAACGAAATATATCTTATGTCTATAAAACAATCGTTTTGCGAAATCGACTGCGCCCAATATGGAGCTCTCTGCGTGCGAGGATAATCGGAAGAATCTAAACTTGGCAATATATCGTTTAGACTTTATATAAATCATACTTGAATACGTCGTCCAAATCATTACATTGGCATTCTTATGTCAGAAATAAATCTTAGGAAAAAAAGGAATTGCACGTAAAGGAACTTATTAACAAGGACGAAACGATAACGACGCGAATGTCCATCTTGGATAACAAACTGCAAAAATAATAACGACTAATCTTAATCCTAAGGCACCTTCCGCGCCGCAAACAGCGAAAAAAATGAAAAAAAAAATACAGCCAGTTCTCGGTCACAAAAATAACTTTCTCCTGATACTTAAGGCTCCTGTTCATAATGGTCCGCAATTATGTACGCGATCGGCATTATTATAAGTACGTATCTGTTTCCGCAATTTCAATCGATGTGCAACAGATCTCCGAAATCGGCTTCGAGAGCGCTGACTGAACGCGTCATTGCGTTCGGAACGCTATCTGGCTGGCTATTTCTGAAACAATCAAATAAACCACATTCATTTTAGTTTGTATATTTATATTTATAAATATTTTCGCTTAAAAATCATAATTTAAATCGAAAAATCTGTGCCTATAAAAGCAAATAAATCATAAAAACCAACCTTTGTCGAATCATCGTTTTCGTCGTCGTTGTCGTCGACTCGTCGTTGTCGTCGTTTTTCATTCTCGGACCTGTGTTTCGCATGTCGAAACCAATCCTTACATTTTAACTCAAATTCTTTCTCCGTTACATTAGGAAATGTCTTCCTGACAACTTCTGCAACAAACAGATTTTTATTAATGTTCTATTTTCTATACTTTTATACTATCTCTATATGATAAAACGATTTCAATATCTTCACAATATCATGAAATTTGCAGTGATAGAACGACAAAAATGTTTTTCAAAAAAATGGAAATCTTAACATCATGGTATTTTAGTATCTAAAAGATAATATAATAATAAATGATAAAAAATATTTTTACTTACTAAGCATTATTTTCATTATTTCTAAATGATGAAGTTTCAATTTTCCTTTTTTTCCTATCCAACTGTAGGAACTCGCTAACTCATTTGTAAAAATATGTATCAACATTCTCTTTACCATTTCTTCATAGGTACTTCCACCAATTGTCATCATTATGTTGAACTAAAATATTTTTCGTATTATTGTAAAAGCATATTTAAAACGAATGGATATACGTTAGGGTACTTTATAACTCACCATATGGTCTTTTGAATTTTCCTCGTTTGATAAAAGAATGCGTTGCAATGTATCAATTTCATGCACAGTTCGCAGAGGGAAGGACAATTCATTGAAACCACTTGGCGTAGGACTACGACGTTCTTGTGTCCGATTGGAAACATTTAAGTTCAACTTATTGTTAGGTAACATATGTTGATATTGCCGAGTCATATGACTGATATCAACTTTTATGTCTGCTAACGATTTTTCAATACGTTCAAGAGAATCTAATAAGAACAAAAATATATATAAATTACGTTAAGAATCGTCTTCGGTATAGTTTAATTTTTGAAGAACTACTATTCTTAATTAAATGGATAGTAAAAAAAGTTTGATGCCATTTGCATTTCAGAAAATATTAAGAATTAAAGAAAAAAAATATCAAATCAGAGAAACATGGAGCCCTGGCTGAGGTAATATTTTTCGCAATAAATTCTTTAGTTTTTTAAATAAATAAATCGCGTAGATTTAATTCCGGGGAGGAAAGGGTATTAATGTTCCAAGATAGCTGTGTTTAAAGTCAGACAAATTTCCGGCGCGCAGTCTATTAAGTTGGAATATATATATGTATATGTCACTATAAAGCAAGATTTAAATGTTTTTATTTTTTCTGACTTTAACAATAAATATTTAATGACTTTAAGCATGTATACATATCTCAAAATACATGCGGAATACAAATAATTTAAATATCATACTTACTCATGTGAACCACTGGCGCTTTTGGCAATGGTGGTAAACGGGACTGATGATCATTATAATCGTTTGAATCTGACGATTCATTAGTATCAGTAGTCTTCTTCCTGGCTCTCGTTTTTCTTTGTGCTTTGTCGTCGATGTCTGTATTTACATCCGAACTCATCTCGGCCTTTTTTAGTTTATTGCGTGCATCACTGTAGGACTCTATAAAATTATAAAATATCTAATAATGTTGATGAAAAATAACATGATAAAATTGTCACAATAATTCGCAAACTACTGTTTACACATAGATAGCAAGTTAAGAACAATTGTAACAATTATAACACATTTATTTACCATATATACCAAATAGACGTTTTATTGGATACAGTAACCAATCATCTTTAGGTGTTTGTTGATTTTTTATTGCTTTATCAATTTCTTGATCTTTTTTATAGTTTGGATATCGACATTCGTTTGTAATTTTTTGTATCCAATTTTCGGGTACTACTTGTAACCCGTCTTCAAATTCTACCAAATGGTATCTATATTTTACAGCAGACATCTCTCGTAAATCTGAAATTTACATGTAAAAAATACACATATGCACAAAACGTACGTACCAACAAATCATGTAAAGATGTACATACATCATATGTGTAATAATGGTAAAAGTACGAATGTATTATAGTAGTCCAATTTCACATATTTTGTCGTAACAGATGTTAAAGGCCAGGCCGATAAATCTTCACAATCTTCCGACTTATATATCCCCAATGAGGAGGAATTACACGGCTCAGTATACAGGTTACTCAAACCAATGAATTTTCGACCAATAATGCAAAGATCATTAACACCACTAGTGGCAATATTCTCTATGATTACAATCGAACCATCGTTTAAACCACAACAGTTATCTGGCTTATGAACAGATAGAGTGAAATCTGTTGTTGAAAATTTTGAATATTGAGGACTACGTGTTCCAGGTAAGATTGGGCCTGCATTGTGTGTTCCATGTATCTCTATTTGTGTTTGTTTAGGAAAACTTTCATTAGTCCGTTTACGACAATTAATATCCGGGAAACACATCCTTCCATCTATATATTCGCCTTCGGTTGTACATTTACCACAACTATAGTAGCCGGTATGTCCTTTCGTGGCAGTTACAAAAGATTTTGCGGGTGCATCAGCAATTAATGAATGTATGGATACAGATATATGTTTTCCTCTAAATTCGAGTCCTTCAGTAACAAGAATTTTTGCTTCTTCCACAAAATCATTCAAAAAATCGTTACAATTATATGGTTTTTTGGAACCAAAATAACAGCCAATTATAAAAATGTCACTAAGGCTAGGTATCACTGAGCCTAAAATAGGCCACAATTGATTAGTAGAGGATTTTGAAATGGGTAGTCCATCTGTGCTGATTTGCACTTGAACTGAATCAATGTCATCTTGACTTTTTTGTAGAAACGCCATTATTCCTGATCTTAAGCCATTATGAAAGTATTCCCCTGGTGCAACTTTCCGTATGAATGTATATCTTGGTGTTTTCATCAATGTTTTAGAGTTTTTCGGTAAACGGTTTTCAAAACCATGTTTTCTTAAAACTGACAATAATCCAGTTACTGCTGTATGTGTTACCTGATGTTCTCCTGCCCAGTTTTTTAAATCCTCTTTTATTGACAGAACACCAGACATACTTGTAGAGATAGCATTTTTCTCGTTATTAAAAATGAGTGCAGTCGGACATAAATTTTCCAAATTAGAACTGTTGTGATCAAGATCACATGCAACAATTTCATTGTCAAGAATATCATTATATTGTTGTGGCGGTTCATTTCTTAATTCAACATTTGTTGCCTCATCAACATCGCGATTAATATCAGTAATTTCATGTGCAGTAACATCGTTTAAATTTTGAGAATCATCTATCTCAGCAAAATCTTTTGATAAGTTACTCATTTTATTGCCACTTGCGATATTACGTGCATTGCATTTTAATCGTCGGTAGTGTCTGTCAGACATTTCTGACAGCAATTTTCGTTTTGGCATGATTGATATATCCTAAAAATAATATAATATGGTATTTTTCTATTCTATGTCAAATCAGATATTTAAATTCTTTTCAATAATATTACTTTCGTAATCAATAATAAAGCAAAGTGTGTCATGACAAAATTAAAATGTGCACTTATAACATCTTTAATATGAAACAATAAATGGAAAGATGAATCTCAAACTGCAAAATTATTAATAAAAAAAATGTTTTAAGGCTCCTGGTTCCTGAGAACTCCGCGTTGTAGTCCAGTCATTTTAGACGAAAATATAGCTTTTGTGCAAAAAAATTAGTAACCACTTTTTTCTTTTTTAATCGCTTTATTTCATTGTTTTAAATAACATATTAAAAGTCTACAACAATACCGGGTGTGCTAAAAAAGTTATTCAAGATCAAAGATCACGAAAATCAGTTTTTTGCGAAAATCTCGTTTTGTATAGCTCGGAGGTCAATTAAGGTGGTTACAAAAAAGAAAGATTATGAAATTCTCTACAAAAATGGTTCTATTCATTTTTCACGTACGATGAACCGTTTGCGAAATACAAAATGACGAATGTGTACGTCGAGCGTTGTATCCATTTCCGCACTACCTTTGAGGTAAGATACAAGGCGCGGTTTTTTTTTTATACCAAGCATTGGTCAGTATAGCCGTTTGAGTATCGCGAAAACATATTATTGTCATTTTATTTGGCTTTACAGTAATAATAATATTTTTACCATATTTTTCTATTAATTTTGTTTGGATCGTCATATCCGCAGGGGCATCTTCTCCAAGCAAATCTCGCAGCTCTGCTAACGTGAATTGGCAATCATCGTGATTTTCGATGTAATAAAATATTTTTTCCATTTTCTCGGCGATTTGCATGTCGATTGGTCGGCCTATCTTGCTGCTTGTTGGAATGTTTTAAAAATTGTACATAACAATTTTTATGATATTTAGCTTTTACAGCTTTTAAATCAAACACGAAGTTAACGCGATCTTTCACTATTCTGCCGAATCGGTCACCACGTGCATCCTGCTGTTTTAATAATAGTGTCTTGAAATTGATTTGTACTCACATAACTTATAATTGATCTACGTTGTTGTATTTTTTTTTCTCTCAAGCGCTTTGTTGGCTGGTTCGGCACAAAACAAACACAATTTTTCAAAACTGAAGGAGCTCGACATTGATCGTCTTTTTCGCGGAGAACATTGAGATGTACTTAGGGCCCTCGTCGATGCATCGCCTTTTATATGCTTCAATACTGTTTTTATTAACGTAGTCTATTCGAACACCTCACATGCACAGTCACAGAATTAACGTTAGTTAAATGCTGAATGTGTTGATCAAATAGACTACTGTTTTTATTAACGTAGTCTATTCGACACCTCACATGCACAGTCACAGAATTAACGTTAGTTAAATGCTGAATGTGTTGATCAAATAGACTACGTTAATAAAAACAGTATTGAAGCATATAAAAGGCGATGCATCGACGAAGGCCCTTAAGTACATCTCAATGTTCTCCGCGAAAAAGACGATCAATGTCGAGCTCCTTCAGTTTTGAAAAATTGTGTTTGTTTTGTGCCGAACCAGCCAACAAAGCGCTTGAGAGAAAAAAAAATACAACAACGTAGATCAATTATAAGTTATGTGAGTACAAATCGATTTCAAGACACTATTATTAAAACAGCGGATGCACATGGTGACCGATTCGGCAGAATAGTGAAAGATCGCATTAACTTCGTGTTTGATTTAAGAGCTGTAAAAGCTAAATATCATAAAAATTGTTATGTACAATTTTTAAAACATTCAACAAGCAGCAAGATGGGCCGACCGATCGACATGCAAATCGCCAAGAAAATGGAAAAAATATTTTATTACATCGAAAATCACGATGATTGCCAATTCACGTTAGCAGAGCTGCGAGATTTGCTTGGAGAAGATGTCCCTGCGGATATGACGATCCAAACAAAATTAATAGAAAAATATGGTAAAAATATTATTATTACTGTGAAGCCAAATAAAATGACAATAATATGTTTTCGCGATACTCAAACGGCTATACTGACCAATGCTTGGTACGAAAAAAAACGCGCCTTGTATCTTACCTCAAAGATGGTGCGGAAATGGATACAACGCTCGACGTACACATTCGTCACTTTGTATTTTGCAAACGGTTCATCGTACGTGAAAAATGAATAGAACCATTTTTGTAGAGAATTTCATAATCTTTCTTTTTTGTAACCACCTTAATTGACCTCCGAGCCATACAAAACGAGATTTTCGCAAAAAACTGATTTTCGTGACCTTTGATCTTGAATAACTTTTTTAGCACACCCGGTATCGTTGTACTTTTAATATGTTATTTAAAACAACGAAATAAAGCGATTAAAAAAGAAAAAAGTGGTTACTAATTTTTTTGCACAGAAAACCTAAAATGACTGGACTAAAAATGATATGCCAACTTCACAGACATACAAAACAATGTGTTCTTTTTTAAAGCACAAAACAAAGAAGATAAAAAATTTTTTTAAAACTACCAATAGCACGTTAAAATTAAAATTTTAAGCTTTAAAATGCTTTTTTAATTTTTTTGTCTACGATAATTTTTCGCCGAGTTTCAGCGATTTAAAAATAGCCTAATTTTTAGAGTACAAAAAGTTATCTAATTTTTGTTGAGTAGTACCTATATCTCACATGTTAACTTTAGAAATACTAATAGTTAAAATGCAAATAATTATCATAAACATAAAATCACATATTTTTTCAATATAAACTAAAATGTACAAGCTACGGAAAATGTATATTACTTTATAAAAATTGGAATGTATACATTTGCTACACAAAGCTATTTTAACAAAAATCGCTTCTGACGCCACATCAGATAGACAATAGCATGAAAGAATAAGAAAACATACACTTAATGTTTAAGTGATCATGGTAAATATTAATTGTGAGTACATCCAAATTTGAAAAAAGAAAGAACTGTAGGAAACAGAAAACAAAGTAAAACAAATACTTCATAACTCAGAAGATTGAACATGTCTTAACGAATGTTATCACAGATTAAAAACTGCAGTTTCATAAAAAAACAATCATAAAATATAAGATTTTGTGGTATTGTATGTAAAAACAAGAAAATTAAACGCAATTGGCCAGGAATAAAATAAGATTTGTCAATAATAAAATTAAATCAAAACAAAAAAATTAGAAAAACACTGAGGACAGCGGGACACAATGGAAACAAGTTTGAATGAAAACACTGAATAGAAGACGCAAACTAAGATGTAATCATTGCCATAAATTATAAAGGAAGATAAAATGACGTTGACAAGAAAAATAAATATAACCCAAATTTTTATAATTAAAAAAAGCAAGATTGCAAGTTTGTATACAAGGCGCGTTTGTATACAAACATATACATATGTAAAATATAACATTACACATAAAATATAACGTTACAAATTTCTTTTTCTAAAAATATTGTTTGTAGAGGAAAATGTTTCACACAAAAGTTGTAAGGTGTAAAAAGATCTATTTACTGACTGTATTAGTTTGAACCTTAGGTAAAATCGTTATTTTTTATTGCATATTCTTGTAGCCCTTGTCAAAATGTTTTCAAAACACTACAATAAAACCCTTCTTTGTTAAGAATTTCTTAATATTTCAAAGTTTGTCATGATATTTTTAATATAAAATATGGAATATCTCGTAAAGTATTTACTTTTTGATACAACAGAGGCTACAAGAATATGCAATAAAAAATAGGAGGTCCAATTTAAACAATTCAAAGTGACCCTGACTTAACTTTAACGACTCTACCTAAGGTCGAACTAATACAGTCACTAAATAGATCTTCTTACACCCTATAAATTTTGTCTGAAACATTTTTTTCTACAAATAATATATTTAGAGATAAAAATTTGTAACGCTTTATTTTATACACCCTGTGCACTAGGGTGTGTCATTTTAGAACAACTTTTTTTTTATTTCACGAATATCATATATACTTGCAGGAAGGTGAAATAAAATACCTGTTAAAGTTTGAGCCCTTAATATTAATATTAACACGTCGCTCATCGCGATTTTTTATTTTTTATTTAGTAAGATAGAAAAAATGTTATAACCATCTAACAGATAGTAATCTTATTTCACCTTCCTGCAAGTATATATGATATTCGTAAAATAAAAAAAAAGTTGCTCTAAAATGACACACCTTACTGTGCACAGTATACTTATGTCTGCAAATAACAAATCACAAATTTATCATACCTGGAGTATCGGCGAGTTTCTCGGCTGGTCCCTTGCCACTCAAGCTGTATTGAGGCCCTTTATTCAAGTTTAACTTTTTTGGGACTATATGTACCAGGCGCTAAAATAAAAAAAAATACACATTCGACAGAGACACTTTCTCTCTATGATAAATGATTCATTGTGCATACTGCATACCTGGCGTATCGCTTGGCTTCTCCACAGCGAGCCTTAATCCAAAACAGAATTGCGGTGATGGATTGATTTCACTTTTTCGGGACGATACGCACCAGGCGCTATCAATTGCACTTCTCGATTCGGCTTTTGCCGGTTAAAACTGTATTGCGGATCCTTTCTCCAAATTTACTTTCTCCGGACTGTATGTACCAGGCGCTACATTGGAAAAGAAGAAAGGACACATTATAAAATAGACAAGAGTGTTTTTAAAGGAGAAAGAGTGAGAGATTAAAAACATAAATGAAAGAAATATAAAGAAGTGAGTGTACTTAAATGGTAATAAGTAAATTGAGGGCTAGAGGTTAATACAAGGTAAAAGCGCTGATGTGAAATGGTGCATTGCCATAGGACAGCGCAGCTGAGGTGTGTGTGTGTGTGTGTGTGAGAGAGAGAGAGAGAGAAAGAGAGAGAGAGAAAGAGAAAGAGACTATTTGCGTGTCTAATGCCCGGTTTCTTCACCGTCGGATATCTTTATCCTTAGGTTAAATTTACTCTTCGTCTCTTTCTAAGAGTTAGGTTAGAAAGAGACGAAGAGTGAGTTTATCCTAAGGATAAAGTTATCCGACGGTGAAAAAAACCGGGCATTATTATATATGTCCTGCGGGACGAAGCCCGGGTAACCATGCAGCTAGTATTGTATTTAGGTTTGTTCGTTTTCGAAGAACTTTCTGAACTAGTGCACACTAGTGCAAGGAGTGTACACTAAAGCGTTTTTTTTATCCGAAATGACGTCAGAAGGCGCTGTTCGTTTTCGAAGTGTAACAGGACGTAGTGCAATAGTTCACCGCACTGTCTGCCCTAGGTCTCGAGGTAGGGCAGCGGTGTAGTTCAATATGGCAGCTTACAACGTGACATTTTAACCTCAAGGAAAGGAAAGGAAAGAAATACGCTATATACCCAAATTCAGGGTTGAAGGCGTCTACGCTCCAAACCAAGGAGGAGCTACCTCAAAAAAGAAAGGAAAGAAAGGAAAGTGCTAAATAACGAAAAGCAAAGGAAAAAAAGAAAAGAAAACTGTGCTATATAACTAAAAGGTGAGTTGAAGGCACCAATATTTCCAATATAAGTAGTAGGTAAACTATGGGCGTTCTAACTCACTGCGGCGTGTTGCTTTCGCGCGGGGGGGGGGGATACCGCGGGGGGGGGGGACCGCGGGGGAGGGGAGAGGGGATACCGCGGGGGAGGGGGAGGGGGGTAACGCGTTTTCATGCGTCGCGGGGGAGGGGGAGGGGGGTACCGCGTTTTCATGCGTCGCGGGGGAGGGGGAGGGGGGGTACCGCGTTTTCATGCGTCGCGGGGGCGGGGTCCGCGTTTTCATGCGTCGCGGGGGCGGGGTCCGCGTTTTCATGCGTCGCGGGGGCGGGGTACGCGTTTATGCGTCGCGGGAGCGGGGACCGCGTTTTCCGGCGCCGCGGGGTGAGGGGACCGCGTTTTCCGGGGCCGCGGGGTGACCGCGTTTTCGCCGCGCCGCGGGGTGAGGGGACCGCGTTTTCCGGCGCCGCGGGGTGACCGCGTTTTCGCCGCGCCGCGGGGTGAGGGGCGACCGCGTGCAACGGCCGCGACGGTCCGCGTGACGTCACCCGCTCGCGTTCCCGGCCCCCGTTCGCGCGCGGTCCCTCTCGCTCCCGGCCCCCGTTCGCGCGCGGTCCCTCTCGCTCCCGGCCCCCGTTCGCGCGCGCGGTCTCCTGTTCGCGTTGTCTCCCCCGTTCGCGCGCGTTTTCTCGTTCGCATTCTCTTTCCCTCGCGCGTTCTCGCTCACGATCACGTATCTTTTCTCGTTCGCGCTCGTCTTCTCGCTCCCGTCACCCATTAGAGTTAGATTATTTTATATTATTTTAAGTGATTTATTTATTGGAAATAAGAGGAAGAATATTTAACAATTTATACGAGACAAATGTGAGAAAATGTTTAATGATTGCGCGACGAATGCGGCACGCACATTCTTATCTAGAGTTACAGCTATGTAATTCTAAACCGCTGACGGTGGACAAGGGAACGGTAGACGACGCTTTCGACCAGATGCAGAAAGATTTCAGGTAACTGATTGCTCGTTCTCTTCGTTCGCGCGCGGTCCCTCTCGCGCTCCCGGCCCCCCATTCGCGTTATCTCCCCCGTTCGCGCGCGTCTTCTCGTTCGCGTTCTCTTTCCCTCGCGCGTTCTCGCTCACGATCGCGTACGTTTTCTCGTTCGCGCTCGTCTTCTCGCTCCCATCACCCATTAGAGCTAGATTATTTTATATTATTTTAAGTGATTTATTTATTGGAAATAAGAGGAAGAATATTTAACAATTTATACGAGACAAATGTGAGAAAACGTTTAATGATCGCGCGACGAATGCGGCACGCGCATTCTTATCTAGAGTTACAGCTATGTAATTCTAAACCGCTGACGGTGGACAAGGGAACGGTAGACAGAAGGAAAGATAATTTTAGATACAGTGATATGCATTTTAATATACATTTATTTATCATGTAGCGCATTATACATAATAGTATCTAAAGCGTAGACTAATAATTCACAATCAAAAGTATGTCCACAGAGGACATAGGTCCCGCGCTGATTCCAACATCCAAAAATTTGTATGCTGTCGATGTCAGGGCAAATCTCCTTCCCAAAATACGTGGCGTGTGGCGGGGTTTATCAAAACTGAAAAAATACAAATATATAATAATAAAAGTTCTTTTTTGCACAAGTATATACGAAAATTAGTGGTACTTACTCATTGTGCTGCTTCTCGCACGTTTCATCCTGAATCGGAACGTAGATGTACATGATCGATGTGGCGTAGATAAAATCCACAGATCAAATGCGATAAAAAAACAGTGGCGGACCTCTTTTTATTTTGCACTCCCCTCCACATTGTAAACAGTAGTCGTTTCCAATAGGTTGATGTGACACCCGTGATCTCCAGATATACCCATGTGTTGATCCTTCATCATAAACATTACGAACACTGCCACGAACCATACACCAACATGTTTTAACGTATGAGTCCAGAATCTCCCAATTATGTTCAGTTCTAGTGAAATGCCATACAGAATGCGTGGGACACAGTGTTTTATTGCCAGTAAGCACGTTTCGAAAACCGACCTCTCTACCACGAAACAAACGCACCATCGACGAGCAATAGCGTCCGTCCGTTCCCATACTCTCTTTTACAGATATATAAATTCTCAACCGCGCGAGTAACTCTCGACTGCGCGCTAGAATCCTCGTAGACCATTTATACGTACACAAAAATGCGAATCATGCAAATAGCGCCAATGTACGGCTGCTGCATGGTGACCACCACCACCACAATCCACATAAATGTGATATCGTTGTCTAGAACGTGATGAGATCACCTCATCGGGCAATAGCATCAAATATGATTTTTTCAAGAACATGTCGCGACGTGTCTCACAATGATTTCATCGAACACGTGCAAAACTGCAAATTTTGCAATTTCGCATAAGTCAATGGTACATTATTGATATCAAGAACATACGTGTCTTACGATGATTTCATCGAACACGTGCAAAACTGCAAATTTTGCAAATAGCGCCGATGTACGGCTGCTGAGATGAAATTGAATATGCTAGCAAACGATGTATCATTAGTAGGATATAAATTGACGAATCTGGGGGATACGCTCAGTAGTCGAGAATTGGAAGTCGTGAGTACAATTGTGTCAGAAAGAAGATCGTGCAATAATATGGAGCAGGAGTTGTTGGAGCAATCCACCCTTTTAAATTCGTGGGAAGAATTTACCGCGTGGGAGCAACGATGCGACGAGTTTATCGAATCGTTGGAAGAACAAAGCCGAATTAAACGGCCACGATTATCGATCGGTCTCAAACAGTCGTTGATTGCATGTATCGCACGACTCGAAGGTTTGAAAGACTCGGTACGTCAACGTTTCACGCATGTGGGTGCCGGATACAGTGCGAGTGAGACAGGACTCAGATGGCGCGAGATAGATACGGCTTTTGAAAGTCGTATACTGACCGGTGTGGTGATAAATTCCAAACACATCGATCCACGCCAATTTCTCAAAGATGCGAGAGACATTGTACTCATTCATGTGCGGAACGTCATGCAACGACACGTCAATGTAAAGATAAACACAATGTTTAATGGTGAATTTGTTGCGGGTGACAAACGCGCGAATAAAAGTATCGCTACGAGAAACAGTGAACTCTTTCGTACGTCCGATCTGCGCGAGTGGTACAAGCGACGCGTTATCGAGCCTACCCTAGCATCGCTGGAGGAATTCCAGGAACGTGATAGCGGATGGGCGCTGTCGCGTATACATAATTTGACTGTTAACGTAAACAAGTACAATCCATTGCACGCAGGGTGTTTTGTGGAAATACCACTAGAAATTAAAACGAAGAAAGCGGTGATAAACGTGCGATCAAAGCATGCGGACAATGCATGTTTCGCATGGTCAGTGACGGCTGCTCTGCATCCAGCCCAAAGAAATGCAGAACGGGAGTCGTCGTATCCACATTACACGTCGGTGCTAAATCTTACAAACATTAAGTTTCCAATGACGCTGGATCAAATTAAAATTTTTGAAAATTACAATGACATCTCCATCAACGTGTACGGCATCAAGAAAAAAAACGAGGAACTTGCTATCGTGCCAATACGGCTCACCGACAGAAAGATGGACAGGCATGTAAATCTGCTGTACGTGCATGACGACAGCGTGGGACATTTTGCATGGATCAAGAACCTATCCCGCCTCGTGAGCTCGCAACTGAGCACGCACCATAGTCAGAAATACTTTTGCGATCGGTGAGTATACATCTTAATAATTAATAAAAATAAATCTTACTTAAAAAATATATAAAAAATTTCTTTATTTACAGATGTTTACACTATTTCTACACGAGCGAGAAATTGGAAGCCCACACCGTCGACTGTCTGGAGATGAACGACTGCGCGATCAAGTTACCGAGCGATAACGACAAGTGGTTGGCCTTTAAGAATCACAACAGGAAGGAACGAGTTCCGTTTATCATATACGCCGACCTGGAATGTACCCTGGAGAAGATGGAAGCGGATCCGGAAACGTCCAGGTACACGTATCAACATCATCGCGTGTTTAGCATAGGATACTACGTGCGTTGCTCGTACGACGACTCGTTATCAATGTATCGGTTTCGTCGCGATAAAGATTGCGTCGCATGGTTCGCCGAGGAGCTAAGACGTTTAGCTCACGATGTAAAGACAATCTTGTCCACTAATTTGCCCATGGCGGATTTCACGCGAGACGAGTGGGAAAAGTTTAACAGCGCAACGCACTGTCACGTGTGCGAAAAACCGTTCGAGCCAGACGAGCCAGACAACGCGCGAGTACGCGATCATTGTCATCTGACCGGTCAGTACAGAGGTCCCGCGCACTCAAACTGTAACTTAAATTATAAAGATTCGCATTGTATTCCGATAGTTTTTCATAATTTATCAGGCTACGACGCGCATTTTATTATAACGGAAATAGCAACAGCGTACGAAGGACATGTAGATTTACTCCCAATTACAAAAGAGAAATACATTTCGTTTACAAAAAACGTTAAAAGCACCGAAGATAAAGATAAGAAAACTTGCGTTAAATTGCGATTTATCGATTCGTACAAGTTTCTCACCGCTAGTCTCGACAAATTGGCATCTTATCTTAGCAAGGATAAACTGCGAATATTGCAACGCGAATTTTGTAAATTATCCGCAGAAAATTTTGATTTGTTGACACGAAAAGGCGTATTTCCGTACGAGTACATTGACTGCGTCGAAAAGTTGGAGGACTCGTGCTTACCGTCGCGCGACTTGTTTTACAGTTCATTGACAGGTGACACCGTATCCGAGAGCGATTACGCGCACGCCGTCAACGTCTGGCAGCGGTTCTCCATTCGAACGCTCGGTGACTACAGCGATTTATATCTCAAAACCGATGTCTTGCTGTTGGCCGATATCTTTGAAAATTTTCGCGATAGTTGCGTTGCGAGTTATGGACTCGATCCAGCCTATTATTATACTTTACCGGGTTTTACGTGGGATGCTATGTTGAAGCATACACGTATCAATTTCGAATTGCTCACCGACATTGACATGGTCATGTTTATCGAACGCGGTATACGCGGCGGTTTGAGCCAATGTTCGAACAGATACGCGCTGGCCAACAACAAATACATGCAGTCGTATGATCCAGCGAAACCATCATCGTATCTGATGTATTTTGACGTAAACAACTTATACGGCTGGGCAATGTGTCAACCATTGCCATATGCAGATTTTCAATGGGTCGACGACGTAACCAATTTTAATGTTACGGATATCGCGTTGGATTCCTCGATAGGCTACATTCTCGAAGTCGACTTGGAGTATCCGCAACATCTTCACGACGCGCACACTGACCTACCGTTCTGCCCAACGCGCGATAAACCACCTGGTAAGCTGCAGAACAAGCTCCTCGCAACATTATACGATAAGAAACGTTATGTAATACATTATCGCAACCTGCAGCAGTGTACTCGTCACGGTCTTCGTATATCAAAGATTCACCGCATATTGAAATTCGCGCAATCTCCATGGCTTCGCGATTATATTGAACTAAATACGAAATTTAGAACATTGGCCAAGAATGATTTCGAGAAAAATTTATACAAATTGATGAACAACGCTGTGTTCGGCAAAACCATGGAGAATGTGCGGAATCACGTTGACGTGCGACTCGTGACTCATTGGGAGGGTAGATACGGCGCGGAGGCAATGATTGCGAAACCGAATTTTCATAGCCGAAGCGTCTTTTCGGAGAATTTAGTAGCGATAGAAATGCGAAAACTCGAGGTGAAGTTCGACAAACCAATCTACGTGGGTATGTGCATCCTCGATATATCCAAGACATGTTTGTACGAATTTCATCACGAGTATATGTTACCGTTGTATCGCGAAAAGTGTAAAGTCACGTACACTGATACTGACAGTCTCATTTATCACATCGAGTGCGACGATGTGTATGAGACCATGAAGCGCGACATTAATAGATTTGACACTAGCGATTACGCGGTCGATAATGCGTACGGTATCCCACTCGCCAATAAAAAAGTTCCGGGTTTGATGAAAGACGAAAACAACGGCGCGATAATGACTGAATTTGTCGGGCTTAGAGCAAAGATGTACGCTTTGCGAGTGAACGGTAAGAAAGATACGAAAAAGGCTAAAGGTGTTAAGAGTAACGTCGTAGCCAGGTCGATAACGTTCGACGATTACACGCGATGTCTGCGCGACGAAATTGAAATGACGCGACAGCAGGCTTGCATAAGATCCAAACAACACGAGGTGTACACCATGTCCGAAACGAAAATAGCACTAAGTCCGTACGATGATAAACGCTTCATTATACCCGGTTCTACCGAGACGTTGCCATGGGGGCATAATAAAATACCTTAAATATATATATTGTAATTACATTTAGATATTTATGAAAATAAATGACTCATTTGTATGTATAATATGTTTTTATATTGTAATAAATTTTTTACAATACATTATTCTTGTGTATCCACGAATTGTGTGAATTATCAAATCCTAACCACTTTACATAAACCTCATCCCCCCTTTTGCGCAAAACTTTTTCAACGATTTGCCCATGGCGGATTTCACGCGAGACGAGTGGGAAAAGTTTAACAGCGCAACGCACTGTCACGTGTGCGAAAAACCGTTCGAGCCAGATGAGCCAGACAACGTGCGAGTACGCGATCATTGTCATCTGACCGGTCAGTACAGAGGTCCCGCGCACTCAAACTGTAACTTAAATTATAAAGATTCGCATTGTATTCCGATAGTTTTTCATAATTTATCAGGCTACGACGCGCATTTTATTATAACGGAAATAGCAACAGCGTACGAAGGACATGTAGATTTACTCCCAATTACAAAAGAGAAATACATTTCGTTTACGAAAAATGTTAAAAGCACCGAAGATAAAGATAAGAAAACTTGCGTTAAATTGCGATTTATCGATTCGTACAAGTTTCTCACCGCTAGTCTCGACAAATTGGCATCTTATCTTAGCAAGGATAAACTGCGAATATTGCAACGCGAATTTTGTAAATTATCCGCAGAAAATTTTGATTTGTTGACACGAAAAGGCGTATTTCCGTACGAGTACATTGACTGCGTCGAAAAGTTGGAGGATTAGTCGGATCTATTAAATCTCATAAGAGATACATGTTATACACATGTTTAATAAAATGTTAGGTTAATTAGTATTTCGGTTCTCCATTCGAACGCTCGGTGACTACAACGATTTATATCTCAAAACCGATGTCTTGCTGTTGGCCGATATCTTTGAAAATTTTCGCGATAGCTGCGTTGCGAGTTATGGACTCGATCCAGCTTATTATTATACTCTACCGGGTTTTACGTGGGATGCTATGTTGAAGCATACACGCATCAATTTCGAATTGCTCACCGACATTGACATGGTCATGTTTATCGAACGCGGTAAACGCGGTATACGCGGCGGTTTGAGCCAATGTTCGAACAGATACGCGCTGGCCAACAACAAATACATGCAGTCGTATGATCCAGCGAAACCATCATCGTATCTGATGTATTTTGACGTAAACAACTTATACGGCTGGATATAACTGGACCAGTACTGGGTATAACTGGACCAGTACTGGGTATATAACTGGACCAGTACTGGGTATAACTGGACCAGTACTGGGTATAACTGGACCAGTACTGGGTATATAACTGGACCAGTACTGGGTATATAACTGGACCAGTACTGGGTATAACTGGACCAGTACTGGGTATATAACTGGACCAGTACTGGTCCAGTTATATACCCAGTACTGGTCCAGTTATACCCAGTACTGGTCCAGTTATACCCAGTACTGGTCCAGTTATATACCCAGTACTGGTCCAGTTATACCCAGTACTGGTCCAGTTATACCCAGTACTGGTCCAGTTATATACCCAGTACTGGTCCAGTTATACCCAGTACTGGTCCAGTTATATCCAGCCGTATAAGTTGTTTACGTCAAAATACATCAGATACGATGATGGTTTCGCTGGATCATACGACTGCATGTATTTGTTGTTGGCCAGCGCGTATCTGTTCGAACATTGGCTCAAACCGCCGCGTATACCGCGTTTACCGCGTTCGATAAACATGACCATGTCAATGTCGGTGAGCAATTCGAAATTGATGCGTGTATGCTTCAACATAGCATCCCACGTAAAACCCGGTAGAGTATAATAATAAGCTGGATCGAGTCCATAACTCGCAACGCAGCTATCGCGAAAATTTTCAAAGATATCGGCCAACAGCAAGACATCGGTTTTGAGATATAAATCGTTGTAGTCACCGAGCGTTCGAATGGAGAACCGAAATACTAATTAACCTAACATTTTATTAAACATGTGTATAACATGTATCTCTTATGAGATTTAATAGATCCGACTAATCCTCCAACTTTTCGACGCAGTCAATGTACTCGTACGGAAATACGCCTTTTCGTGTCAACAAATCAAAATTTTCTGCGGATAATTTACAAAATTCGCGTTGCAATATTCGCAGTTTATCCTTGCTAAGATAAGATGCCAATTTGTCGAGACTAGCGGTGAGAAACTTGTACGAATCGATAAATCGCAATTTAACGCAAGTTTTCTTATCTTTATCTTCGGTGCTTTTAACATTTTTCGTAAACGAAATGTATTTCTCTTTTGTAATTGGGAGTAAATCTACATGTCCTTCGTACGCTGTTGCTATTTCCGTTATAATAAAATGCGCGTCGTAGCCTGATAAATTATGAAAAACTATCGGAATACAATGCGAATCTTTATAATTTAAGTTACAGTTTGAGTGCGCGGGACCTCTGTACTGACCGGTCAGATGACAATGATCGCGTACTCGCACGTTGTCTGGCTCATCTGGCTCGAACGGTTTTTCGCACACGTGACAGTGCGTTGCGCTGTTAAACTTTTCCCACTCGTCTCGCGTGAAATCCGCCATGGGCAAATCGTTGAAAAAGTTTTGCGCAAAAGGGGGGATGAGGTTTATGTAAAGTGGTTAGGATTTGATAATTCACACAATTCGTGGATACACAAGAATAATGTATTGTAAAAAATTTATTACAATATAAAAACATATTATACATACAAATGAGTCATTTATTTTCATAAATATCTAAATGTAATTACAATATATATATTTAAGGTATTTTATTATGCCCCCATGGCAACGTCTCGGTAGAACCGGGTATAATGAAGCGTTTATCATCGTACGGACTTAGTGCTATTTTCGTTTCGGACATGGTGTACACCTCGTGTTGTTTGGATCTTATGCAAGCCTGCTGTCGCGTCATTTCAATTTCGTCGCGCAGACATCGCGTGTAATCGTCGAACGTTATCGACCTGGCTACGACGTTACTCTTAACACCTTTAGCCTTTTTCGTATCTTTCTTACCGTTCACTCGCAAGGCGTACATCTTTGCTCTAAGCCCGACAAATTCAGTCATTATCGCGCCGTTGTTTTCGTCTTTCATCAAACCCGGAACTTTTTTATTGGCGAGTGGGATACCGTACGCATTATCGACCGCGTAATCGCTAGTGTCAAATCTATTAATGTCGCGCTTCATGGTGTCATACACATCGTCGCACTCGATGTGATAAATGAGACTGTCAGTATCAGTGTACGTGACTTTACACTTTTCGCGATACAACGGTAACATATACTCGTGATGAAATTCGTACAAACATGTCTTGGATATATCGAGGATGCACATACCCACGTAGATTGGTTTGTCGAACTTCACCTCGAGTTTTCGCATTTCTATCGCTACTAAATTCTCCGAAAAGACGCTTCGGCTATGAAAATTCGGTTTCGCGATCATTGCCTCCGCGCCGTATCTACCCTCCCAATGAGTCACGAGTCGCACGTCAACGTGATTCCGCACATTCTCCATGGTTTTGCCGAACACAGCGTTGTTCATCAATTTGTATAAATTTTTCTCGAAATCATTCTTGGCCAATGTTCTAAATTTCGTATTTAGTTCAATATAATCGCGAAGCCATGGAGATTGCGCGAATTTCAATATGCGGTGAATCTTTGATATACGAAGACCGTGACGAGTACACTGCTGCAGGTTGCGATAATGTATTACATAACGTTTCTTATCGTATAATGTTGCGAGGAGCTTGTTCTGCAGCTTACCAGGTGGTTTATCGCGCGTTGGGCAGAACGGTAGGTCAGTGTGCGCGTCGTGAAGATGTTGCGGATACTCCAAGTCGACTTCGAGAATGTAGCCTATCGAGGAATCCAACGCGATATCCGTAACATTAAAATTGGTTACGTCGTCGACCCATTGAAAATCTGCATATGGCAATGGTTGACACATTGCCCAGCCGTATAAGTTGTTTACGTCAAAATACATCAGATACGATGATGGTTTCGCTGGATCAGTACGACTGCATGTATTTGTTGTTGGCCAGCGCGTATCTGTTCGAACATTGGCTCAAACCGCCGCGTATACCGCGTTCGATAAACATGACCATGTCAATGTCGGTGAGCAATTCGAAATTGATACGTGTATGCTTCAACATAGCATCCCACGTAAAACCCGGTAGAGTATAATAATAGGCTGGATCGAGTCCATAACTCGCGACGCAGCTATCGCGAAAATTTTCAAAGATATCGGCCAACAGCAAGACATCGGTTTTGAGATATAAATCGCTGTAGTCACCGAGCGTTCGAATGGAGAACCGCTGCCAGACGTTGACGGCGTGCGCGTAATCGCTCTCGGATACGGTGTCACCTGTCAATGAACTGTAAAACAAGTCGCGCGACGGTAAGCACGAGTCCTCCAACTTTTCGACGCAGTCAATGTACTCGTACGGAAATACGCCTTTTCGTGTCAACAAATCAAAATTTTCTGCGGATAATTTACAAAATTCGCGTTGCAATATTCGCAGTTTATCCTTGCTAAGATAAGATGCCAATTTGTCGAGACTAGCGGTGAGAAACTTGTACGAATCGATAAATCGCAATTTAACGCAAGTTTTCTTATCTTTATCTTCGGTGCTTTTAACGTTTTTCGTAAACGAAATGTATTTCTCTTTTGTAATTGGGAGTAAGTCTACATGTCCTTCGTACGCTGTTGCTATTTCCGTTATAATAAAATGCGCGTCGTAGCCTGATAAATTATGAAAAACTATCGGAATACAATGCGAATCTTTATAATTTAAGTTACAGTTTGAGTGCGCGGGACCTCTGTACTGACCGGTCAGATGACAATGATCGCGTACTCGCACGTTGTCTGGCTCGTCTGGCTCGAACGGTTTTTCGCACACGTGACAGTGCGTTGCGCTGTTAAACTTTTCCCACTCGTCTCGCGTGAAATCCGCCATGGGCAAATTAGTGGACAAGATTGTCTTTACATCGTGAGCTAAACGTCTTAGCTCCTCGGCGAACCACGCGACGCAATCCTTATCGCGACGAAACCGATACATTGATAACGAGTCGTCGTACGAGCAACGCACGTAGTACCCTATGCTAAACACGCGATGATGTTGATACGTGTACCTGGACGTTTCCGGATCCGCTTCCATCTTCTCCAGGGTACATTCCAGGTCGGCGTATACTGATAAACGGAACTCGTTCCTTCCTGTTGTGATTCTTAAAGGCCAACCACTTGTCGTTATCGCTCGGTAACTTGATCGCGCAGTCGTTCATCTCCAGACAGTCGACGGTGTGGGCTTCCAATTTCTCGCTCGTGTAGAAATAGTGTAAACATCTGTAAATAATGAAATTTTTTATATATTTTTTAAGTAAGATTTATTTTTATTAATTATTAGGACGTATACTCACCGATCGCAAAAGTATTTTCCGACTATGGTGCTTGCTCAAGTTGCGAGCTCACGAGGACGGGATAGGTTCTTGATCCATGCAAAGTGTCCCACGTTGTCGTCATGCACGTACAGCAGATTTACATGCCTGTCCATCTTTCTGTCGGTGAGCCGTATTGGCACGATAGCAAGTTCCTCGTTTTTTTTCTCGATGCCGTACACGTTGATGGAGATGTCATTGTAATTTTCAAAAATTTTAATTTGATCCAACGTCATTGGAAACTTAATGTTTGTAAGATTTAGCACCGACGTGTAATGTGGATACGACGACTCCCGTTCTGCATTTCTTTGGGCTGGATGCAGAGCAGCCGTCACTGACCATGCGAAACATGCATTGTCCATTGATCGCACGTTTATCACCGCTTTCTTCTTTTTAATTTCTAGCGGTATTTCCACAAAACACCCCGCGTGCAATGGATTGTACTTGTTTACGTTAACAGTCAAATTCAGTATACGCGACAACGCCCATCCGCTATCACGTTCCTGGAATTCCTCCAGCGATGCTAGGGTAGGCTCGATAACGCGTCGCTTGTACCACTCGCGCAGATCGGACGTACGAAAGAGTTCACTGTTTCTCGTAGCGATACTTTTATTCGCGCGTTTGTCACCCGCAACAAATTCACCATTAAACATTGTGTTTATCTTTACATTGACGTGTCGTTGCATGACGTTCCGCACATGAATGAGTACAATGTCTCTCGCATCTTTGAGAAATTGACGTGGGTCGATGTGTTTCGAATTTATCACCACACCGGTCAGTATACGACTTTCAAAAGCCGTATCTATCTCGCGCCATCTGAGTCCTGTCTCACTCGCACTGTATCCGGCACCCACATGCACGAAACGTTGACGTACCGAGTCTTTCAGACCTTCGAGTCGTGCGATACAAGCAATCAACGACTGTTTGAGACCGATCGATAATCGTGGCCGTTTAATTCGGCTTTGTTCTTCCAACGATTCGATAAACTCGTCGCATCGTTGCTCCCACGCGGTAAATTCTTCCCACGAATTTAAAAGGGCGGATTGCTCCAACAACTCTTGCTCCATATTATTGCACGATCTTCTTTCTTACACAATTGTACTCACGACTTCTAATTCTCGACTACTGAGCGTATCCCCCCAGATTCGTCAATTTATATTCTACTAATGATGCATCGTTTGCTAGCATATTTAATTTCATCTCAGCAGCCGTACATCGGCGCTATTTGCAAAATTTGCAGTTTTGCACGTGTTCGATGAAATCATCGTAAGACATGTATGTTCTTGATATCAATAATGTACCATTGACTTATGCGAAATTGCAAAATTTGCAGTTTTGCACGTGTTCGATGAAATCATCGCTGAGACACGTATGTTGAAAAACAATAACGTGACTTTCGGTGATTTGATCTGTATCAATGCAGCAGCCGTACATCGACCAGAAAAATGCAAAATTTGCAGTTTTGCACGTGTTCGATGAAATCATCGCGAGACACGTCGCGACATGTTCTTGAAAAAATCATATTTGATGCTATTGCCCGATGAGGTGATCTCATCACGTTCTAGACAACGATATCACATTTATGTGGATTGTGGTGGTGGTCACCATGCAGCAGCCGTACATTGGCGCTATTTGCAAGATTCGCATTTTTGTGTACGTATAAATGGTCTGCGAGGATTCTAGCGCGCAGTCGAGAGTTTGAAACGGCATTTGAGAGTTGATATATCTGTAAAAAGAGAGTATGGGAACGGACGGACGCTATTGCTCGTCGATGGTGCGTTTGCTTCGTGGCAGAGAGGCCGGTTTTCGAAACGTGCTTACTGGCAATAAAACACTGTGTCCCACGCATTCTGTATGGCATTTCGCTAGAACTGAACATAATTGGAGATTCTGGACTCATACGTTAAAACATGTTGGTGTATGGTTCGTGGCAGTGTTCGTAATGTTTATGATGAAAGGATCAACACATGGGTATATCTGGAGATCACGGGTGTCACATCAACCTATTGGAAACGACTACTGTTTACAATGTGGAGGGGAGTGCAAAATAAAAAGAGGTCCGCCAATGTTTGTATCCCATTCGATCTGTGGATTTTATCTACTCCAGCTCGAATCATGAACTACTACGTTCCGATTCAGGATGAAACGTGCGAGAAACAGCACAATGAGTAAGTACCTGCTAATTTTCGTATATACTTGTGCAAAAAAAAGCTTTTATTATTATATATTTGTATTTTTTCAGTTTTGATAAACCCCGCCACACGCCACGTATTTTGGGAAGGAGATTTGCATTGACATCGACAGCATATAAATTTTTGGATGTTGGAATCAGCGCGGGACCTATGTCCTCTGTGGACATACTTATTGGTGATAACCGAGGCAATCGGATAATTCTGCCTCATGCAACGTGGACGGCTCTCATCGAAAAACGTGCAGATATTACAGCGACTCGTGCAGTCACCGGCGCCATCATCGCTTGCGTTTCGAGATCTGGAGCTCGTTAAAATATGCGACGCAGACATTGTAAAATTGACATCGTGCGATACCAGCTTATACATGAAACCGTCAACCGTACTCTTCCTGTTCGAACTAGAACATTGCGTCGAGAATGTGTATTTTCAACTATGCCAAAATGTTCATGGCGTAAGTGAAAAATTTAAACAATTTGTAAGCATTTTACGCCAAAATTAGTATCATCGATAAATGTAATGCAGTTAGAATCTTGCGTGAATTTTACGATAAAAATTCAATTATTGATTGTGAATTATTAGTCTACGCTTTAGATACTATTATGTATAATGCGCTACATGAGAAATAAATGCATATAATATGATAAAAAGTTTAAACAATTTTTCCTTTTCATTTTCCGTTTATCCCATTCCCTGTCATTAGAATTAAGCTGTCTTCGTCTACTTAAATGTAATATTAGAAATTAAATATCGCGAAAATCTAAACGATTAAATATCGTTTGCGAAGAAAAGATATGCGAACGGGAGAGATAACGCGAACGGGGCCGGGAACGAGACCGCGCGCGAACGAGAAAACGCGCGCGAACGGGGGAGATAACGCGAACGGGGCCGGGAACGCGAACGGTAGAGAGATAACGGGGCCGGGAGCGAGAGGGACCGCGCGCGAACGGGGCCGGAGCGAGAGGGACCGCGCGCGAACGGGGGCCGGGAACGCGAGCGGGTGACGTCACGCGGACCGCCGCGGCCGTTGCACGCGGTCGCCCCTCACCCCGCGGCGCGGCGAAAACGCGGCCCCCCTCACCCCGCGGCGCCGGAAAACGCGATACCCCCTCCCCCGCCCCCGCGACGCATGAAAACGCGTACCCCGCCCCCGCGACGCATGAAAACGCGGTACCCCCCTCCCCCTCCCCCGCGGTATCCCCCCGCGGTACCCCCCGCCCCTCACCCCCCCTCGGAGCTCCCGGGGTAAAACTGTCCATAGTTTACCTACTATTAATCATAATATAATACAATATTTATTTCAACGAATAGTCCTTCTAATTTGGATAATGTATGTCGATCTTTAATAAAGCATCAACGTTCTCAAAGTAAGACGTAATCTTTATATGGATGTCTTTCTTTATTATCTGCCTCTTGTCGTTAATAATTGACTAGCTTGCAATAAAATGAGCAATTAAATTATATATGGATAGAAGGACCATTCGTGGAAAACGAGAACACCGCAGAATATCAAAACTGATCAAGTATTAAATATAACTGTTTCGTACAGGAAGAATAATAGTTAACGAAAGATAGATAACTATTTTGAACGCAAGAATATGTAAAATTTGCCTAATAACAGGGATTCTATTTTAAACTAATAGTAATATAAGAAGTGAATCGAAAACGTTAATGACGCTTATCGAACGCGACGCATTGTTCATGGATTTTAAGTAGCAGTTTCTAGTATCTCACTGAATATTAATAACACAAGGATCCTTTACATGTATTTATAAATAGCTAATCGATTATGTTAATAGTTAATCTCGGTTGCAACCGGTGAATCAAAGAAAGAGATAATGAACTGAGCTCAGATTGTCAGCGTGTGCAGCTCAATTGTTTCGTTCAACGAATTGTACTGCGATAACACACTCGTTCGCTCCTGAAACCAAGATCGAAATGTAACCGGATTTATGTGATCCGTTTACATCGCGCTAATCGAAGATTAGCTTCCCCAAGAAAGATCTATGGTTTCGATATAAAACACCGATTTACCTTGTCACAGTAGAATTTCTCGCATACAGCGATTGAACCTCGGATCAATTTTGTCCGAGTGAAGCCAGAAAGATCGTCATCTCTTTTTTACCAGTATGGTCTAATGGCCGCTCTTTTCCTTGTACAAAAGGATGATGAAACAATGGCGGCGATCCCGTTCTTGTAGTAGCACTGGGCCGTGATGGTAAAACCAAACGCCGGTATAGTCCCGTGGCAAGCGAGCTGGTCAATGCTCCTATATCGTTGAGCCGTCAAGTTTACAAACGATATCTTCGCCACCAATATGTATTATTACAATTTGATTCGCCTTCTAGAAAACTAAACCGATTTTGTCTCACTGAAGAGAACGATGAAACCTCGACTCACTTCGACAAGCGCCCGGAAACGAATGCCTCTTCCAGCGATCGGCACGCTCATGGACGCACGCTTCGCGCCCCGGAACTAATGCCTCTTCCGGCGATCGGCACGCTCGTGGGCGCACGCTTTCGCGCCCGGAACTAACGCCTCTTCCGGCGATCGGCACGCTCGTGTGATCAAGTCCCGTTGCGCCACGCTCTCAGCGCTGAACTATCGTTTTGAAACATGGCTGACACTGAACGCGCGGGTCGCTCAAAATAAGACAAATCTCATCATCTACCTTATCTCGAATGCATTAGTATTATGATAAACGCAACAGAGGGCAGCTAATATACAGTCTCTCTTTTCTCTCACTATATCTCACAAAATCTACTTTCGCTTCAAACACATATTATCTACATTATATTTTTTGGTTACATATAGGGGAGAGTTGGCAATTACCGAGCCCCTAAGAACCGAAGCGTATATCTAAGCTCAGAAATGCTTCAAAAAAACAAACTGTGCAGTTTTAGATAGGTCATTTATTTGGCTATCCATATATCATACCAATAATGTTGAAAGTTAAACACAAACTAAAATATTAATAATTTTTCCAAAAGTGAGAAAACGCGGTATTATCAAACTGGTCTGATAATATCGTGACCAGGTCTGATAAAATCGTACCCAGTTTGATAATACCGCGTTTTCTCACTTTTTGAAAAATTATTAATATTTTAGTTTGTGACATAAGAGTATTAACATCATTAGTAGGCGCGTAATACAAATAGTTATTGAGATAAACAATGGCGCGGAATTGTTAACCGCGCGGTAATTGCCAACTCTCCCCTATACAAAAATCCTTTTACACTTACAACTATTTTTACAAAATTAAAAAACTATTTACAAAATAATATGAGAACATTTTTTTTTTACCCTATGGCAGAAAACTCCTTAACCTAACTTAACAATAAAGAAGAAGAAGAAAAAAAGGAGAAAAAGTTATTTACTCCACGTAACCGTACAGAAGTGAATAACAACTATTGATAAATCTACGTTTTACCTAATACCGGTGCGCACGTTTTCGTTTCTTCGCGAGTTATAATTTCGTGAAACGCGGTGCGTCGAATTGCACTAAAACGTAGATTTATTGACGTCCCCCCCGACGACGACGACGACGATCCTTCTCCTCCTCCCCTCTTCCTCGCCTCTACGCTCTCTCTCTTTGTATTAGTAAGTTTTTAATACTATTGAAATTTATAATTAAGGAATTCCTATAATTTAAAGTAATACCTTTCACTTTACACGACTCTACAGTACGACCGTCCGGCGTACGAACGATATAAGCGTAGAATTTTGGCCCGCCGGACACGAACTTCTCGATATAGCTGTCGCGGCCGTAGCTCTCGAGTTCGTCCGTCATGTCGCCGAGGAAGTTTCCGGTACGCGGTTCGTACTCGTTCGGTTCGCCTGTACTTAAATATATACACGAGTCGGTATCGTAATATAAAACGCGCCTATCTAATGCTTCTAAATACTCGTAAAGTTTTAGTCGCGCTTGTGCCGTCGTGTACGCCGCGATCACGACATTTGTCAACGGGGAAGCCACGACGGCCTCTTCTCGTAGCCGCCACGAAGCATATATCACCTCGTCGTTGACGGGTAATATGTCGATTATCTCGTGCTCGGGACTCGTGAGCAAAGTCATAAAACGCTGACAAGATTTCACGACCTCGGTCTGAGGCAAATTGGTTCGTTGGCCGAATTTTCCCCAGAAAGAATTTAAACAGAGTTTCGCAACCGAGCGCAGGCCAGGATTCCGGACGATATTGTCCCTATCGAGAACAACACCCTCGGTTTCCGCGTATTCCCGCAGGTATCGTTCTTTCGCCTCGTTCATCATGGCAATCGCTCGGCCACCCACTAGCTTCCTGTTTTAACTTTAAAAACGTATTTATGTATTCGGCGAACAAACCGCCCTGCCGAGTACCGGGGTCATATCGCGCAACTTTATATTGCCATATTTCGCTCACATTTGTCACGCGATATCCCTTCTCGACGGCTTTGCGCAATTCGACCGATACCCAAGTACCCTCGAATTCACGATCGGCGGCGTTATCGTGAGTGCACGCGGCCTGCGAGAACGTTTCGCAGCAACTACGGCATAACGCGAACAATAATTTTCCGCGTACGCGATATGGAAGTACCGGGTGAAAAAGATCGCGCGGAGGAAGTACTCGACATCGGATGAGACCTTCGAGCGAATCAAAATTATAATTCGGTGCAGTTCCGATTATCGCTTGGCATTCTGCACCGATAAAAATATCGGGGTGACCGATCGGAAAAGCACCGGTTTTCAGTACGTACGGATACAGAGAGCATACGTCCACGTAACGTATTTTCTCCGTACCCTGAATTTCACGACGGGTGGCGATGTTCCCCGTGCGTCCTCCGTAAAACGCGTCGCGAGGATCGAGAGGCGCGTGTTTTAGTAACGGATGATTTTCCAGAAAATCTTTCATCACCTGATTTTCGCGCAACTCGCGATCGAAAGCGCACTCCCACATCTCCGTCACGCGGTACCCCCTTCCTTCGGAGACGACATGTCATAGCTTGTGTTCGTTCGTAGCGCGCGTCGATCGTGTCCTCGCGATTTGCGGTCGAAGGCGTTTTATCGCGATTTACCTGAAAACATGTTGGACATCCGTGCCAAAAGCAACCGTGAAATTGTAGCACGTAACGTTGCGTCTCGTCGTCGTCATTGTCGTCGTCATTAGTCGGTGTCTCGTAATATCCGTCAACACGCGTGCCGTCGATTTTATGCTCGCGCCCTCGACCTGCGTGAATTATGGGATGTCCGAGCACGTGCTCCATCCACACTAACCACTGTAGAGATTTGCGCGAGTGATTATCGGCGAATCTATATCCTCCCGCCGGAATGACTCCTATCTCCTCCTTGCGCAGAAAGTTTTTGCGAAAAACCCTCATGCACGTGGAGGCGATAGTCGTGCATTCCTCGAACGGACACACGTTCCCGCATTCCAAAAAAATTTTTCTGAAAGCCATACACGCGCGTCGAAGAATAACCACGTCGTTACGGCAATATTTTAAGAATTTCATCTTGGAAGTTAAAAATGAAGTTGTTACGCGTCATCTCCGCGTGCCACGAAAGAAACCGTTCGCGTTCTTCCGGTTTCATATGCTCGGGAGAAAAATATCGTGTGTCGGGTATCGGACCGATATAATTTTGATTTTCGCGGGTGTTAAACAAATGTGGAAAAATGCCTTTATCCGATGTATCCTGCAGCCCGAAAGCTTTAGGTAATTCGGATAATTTCATCGGCATATAATTTAAACTATCGATAAATTTTGTATGTCCGACCGTCATCACGACAATTTTCGTCCCGTTTAAAATTACTTGTGGCTCTTCAGTCATTTCCGTATTTTCGACTAAATACTTTAGAATAAATTGCGCGTCGAACGCTTTCGCATTATGCGCGATGCAAATAATTTTTTTAAAACATTTCGTTGGTCGCGTTGCAAAGTCGACGAACTCTTTTACCGGATTCACGACGAAATACAAATTCGCGCACTCCGCACCAATCGCAATGCTGCGACATGTCGTCTATCGCGGCACACGTTTCGCAAATCTGTTGCGCGACGCAGAGAGTCGGTACGTGAACTTTGACGTTCTCCGTACCTTCGAGCGTCTCGTCTTGACGCGTTTCGAAATCATAAAACACGAATGCGACGCGTTCTTTTTTGCTATACGGTTGTTCGTTGCTTCCGTGCCGACATTTTCGTTACCAGGCGCTACCCGCTCTCCCCGTGCCAACGTAGTACTCGTACCCTCGCCCGGGTCTTCGTTTACTTCGGCATTACGGTGAAGAGGCCGCATAAAACATAAATGATTAGCGGACTGCAACGAACAACACGTCTTGCAATACGAAACGCCGCATTCGTGTCGCGAACCTCTCTTGACGAATCGCCCGCAATTATCGCAAATCTTCACGGAACTGCAGACGCTCGCGAGCGATTTACCGTCGTAAGATTTTTGCGCGAGATGACGTTCGAAACACGAATTTCCGAAAAAACGCACGATTACACGCCGCGCACTTAACAATTTCTACTTCGGGATTCTCGCACGAGGGTGTGGCGTAACAACGCGGACATTTTTTGGAACAGCGATGTCCTCTGTTCCTACGATACGCAGTGTTGCACGACACGCAAAAATCATGTTGAATACCGGCGGCGGCATTCAAATTTAAAATTGGGTTGTAATGGTGCGAACGCTCGTAGTACATTATATTTAAACGGAACGTAGGTTCGCGTTCTAACGAAGCGAGTAATTCGCTACCGTCGTACAGAGGATTTTTGCCGCTACCGAAATTGATGGAATTATATACAATTATAGCTATATTTTCGTTTGCGAGAAAACGTTGAAAACGTACGATCTCAGGAATTCCGCACCCGTCTTCGGGTATCGTAACACCGGCGTTCCTCACGAGTTCCAACGCTAATTCACGCTGAAGCGAGGAAGTCCGGCATCTTACGCTATTCCACCTGTCGTGCAACACTCCCGTGCGTAGATTTCCGCGCTCGCGATAAATTCGTGCCAGTACGAGGGAACGAGGGAGGCACAAGTTATCATTGTTACCGATTTCTACAATTGACCGCTTAGCGATAGCGTTTAACCTGTTTGTCGCACCACCACCACGCCCCACTGGCATCGTAACGTTGAAAACGCGCACGATAAAATTTTCCGCGATGTCGATTCCCCCGTTACTTTGAGCGACCGAACTCACGAGATCCCATATGTTCTCGGGAGTTAAGTCTCGTACCGGGCGAAACGAAAGCCCCGCCGGACCGTGCGTTAGTTCCGCCGACTCGAACGATAGACCGACGTAATCTCCCGGCCTAGTCGAGCGTAACGCATACGCGTGAATTTCGCGGAACGCGTTTTCTAGCCAACGCACGGTATCCTCGCCTTCGGGTATCGGTCGTACTCGAAAATTAGCCTCCCTACCGAGTATTCGAAAATTTCTAAATTGACGCGCGTTTTCTGCCACTAAATCTATATAATTAAAATGTCCGACCTGGCGATGCTGCTGACGTGCCTGCTCCTGATGTTCCTCTTGCTCCCTCTCCACGGGGTATTTTCCTCTCCGTCTCTCTGCGATTGAGTTCCGTCAGCGTCGGTAGCAACAGTATTCTCACCGTCCTCCTCCTCCTCCTCCCCACTAACACTCTGCGTTTGCGAATATCATCATCATCGTCAGTGTTCGGAACAGCAGCATCGGTAGGACGGCCCGCGCCTACCTCCACCCGACTGTACTGAAAAATTAAAAAAACTTAGTCTCATATAATATTGATTTATATTGCGTTTAAAGAATTAAATTTTTTTCACGACCGCGATAGAGCATACTAAGGTAACTCACCTTTAGTTGCTTTTATCACTAGCGTAGGTTGACGTTCTTTTTTTTAAATCTTATTTCTCTTATTAATTTTCCGGAGACAAGGGTCGAACCGGTGAGTAGGAAACATCTAATCAGAAATAATTACGTGTGATTAAAACGAAAAAATTACGGATTAAAAATATAATAGACAAATATTATTACCTTCATAATTGATAGGCGCGTATCTTTCGTCGTCGTCGTCAGTCGTCATTATCGACAGCACTATTATCATCGCCATTTTCACTTTCTACCTCCTCCTCCTTCCTCCTCCTCCTCCTCTTCTTCGTCCATCTCCTCCTGTGACTCTTCTACGTTTCGAACTTCCTGTTCTTGTTCTTCTTCCTCTTCCTCCTCCTCCTCCTCTTCCTCCTCCTCCTCGTCGTCGTCTTCCATGAATATTCGGTCGATCTCCCCGTCGATCGTCGAAACATCATCTAATTCCGATTCTTGTTCTTCTTCTGCTTCCCTTACTGGTAAAATGTAACATTTTGTTATTTCTTTTATTTGTTGCTAAATTTTTATCTTAACTTATTTTTTAAAACTTACGCGGCGTAAATATGACCGAAATCGGGTGAGCTCACGATTCTCGCCTCCTCCTCCTCTTCTTGTTCTGCTTCTTCTTCTACCTCCTCTTCTTCATCATCATCTGAAACAGGTATAAATTATATTTGTTTTATTATACTAATATTATAAGTGTTAACTTTTACGTATGTTATTATTAGTCTCTCTTACCGGAAGCTAAATCGATGACTATGGGATGAGGAGGTAGTGCCACGATTCTAGCTCTTCCTATAAAATTTAATATTTATAATATTTGTTATTTTTAATGATTAATTAATTTTATTATTTCCTAACTTACGTGCTGGTACATGCCTCTCATCGCAATGTTTTCTTCCGCTCGGCGCCGCGGCGTCTCTGTCCTCGTCGAACAGGTTGGACAGCGGCAATGCGGTTCCTCCTACTATTAAATTAATTTAAATTTTAATAGTTAAACTTACCACTGTATTAAAATTTTAAGGTGCATTTTTATTTCCATCACTTACCTGTTCCGCCGTTACAACGCAGGAATCTGCCTATATGACCTCTTCCTGCGTCTTCCTCCACATCACCAAGAGCTTTACGCGTTTCCACCTCGTTTAAAATAATATTCACTAACACTTTGATTTCTGCAACAGTAACCTAGCTCGTGCATAACACAGAGCAGAGTACTGCTGCACGTATCCACGAAACGACCGAAGAGCCGATAATTGGCTTCTTCATCGTTTGACACCGCTTCAAGAAATTCGCGTAGCTCATTTAAGCGATTGCTTAAATTGCAACTCACTTTCAAAAACGGCACTAAAATTGCACGAGACATTTTCGAAGCACTTTACTTGCCTGACTGACTAAGAGTGTACAAGACGACTCCAGTACGATCGGCAAGTAAGGACTAACTCTCAGCTATAGTGTTACAGGCAATTTATAGTTGAAAATATTTCCAAAAACTTCTAGAATAATGGCGTAACAAAATTGTCTAGATAAGACATTGGTAAGCAAAATCGAAGCTTTTCCCACTCTCTACCCACTCTCCCTTACCGATGAAAGCGTGAAAATTTTCGGTGAAATTATCTATGCCTTTACTCTTCCATTCTCGAAAACAAATTCTTTTATCTAAGGGCTTACAAAGAATTCTTTATTAGAAATTTCTATAGTAATGCTTCATTCCAACGTACATTTAGTAGGATTTATTACTACAACCCAGAAAATTGATTGATTTATTGTTTCCAACACAAAAAGAGTTCGGTTAAACACACAATCGGTTTACACAAAAACACATTTTTCTCTAAAAACTTACAAAGAATTCTCCATTAAATTTTTCTACTAATGTTATATGCCCCATTAACTAGAAGGATTTATTACTACAACCGGAAAATTTTATTGTTTTTTGTACATTACCAACAAAGAAAGATTTATTGCTACTACAACTCGGAAAAATTTATTGATTTATTGCTTCCGGCAGAAGAAAAGCTTGGATAGATTTTTGTTGTTCCTTTATTTCTTAGAAATATTTTTATTTAAAAATTTTTCAACTATTACACTTTTTGTATAAAATTTTTAGTCGATCTCTTTATTAACAAATTCTCTTAGCTCCCTATACATCAGAATTTATAGTTTAAACTAACAAAATCTAGAAAAGTCTAGAAAAATCTAGAGTTTTCTAATTTTTTTCTGCGCGCGCAGACTAATTTTTCTAAAACGACGCATACGAAGTTAACGTTTTGACTAACGTTACGAAGCCAAAATCATTCGAGTCCCATCGTTCGAAGCGACAAGACGTTCACCAGTGAAAAAGTATAACTCTCTCATCTGACTTTTCAATTAGTGTGTGTGTGTGTGTCTGCCGATATTACGAAGAAATAAGAACAATGGCTAGTCACGCTAATAATTCTGAGAAGCGGATGTTCACTCGCGTTATTCCTGATAAAGGGATTTCCGATAAGGGACGCGACTTCGAGGGAAGAAACGAGCAATTACATATGCTGCTATCGACAACATATGGACTCAACAGCTCCCATACGAAGAGAATTCATGTGGGTTTGCAAGCAACATCCGAGGGAGTCTTCGTGCCGCTGGTCAAATTAACCGGCAACTGTGCGGACGGCGTTTATTTCGACGAGAAATCGTGGCAACAGCTTCAAGAGAACATGGGACTCGTGAGCGAATATTTAAATGGAGAAACCAAATTGAAGCCGAATTCTATCTCCATTAACAATATCTCCGTCAATTTTACCTCGGCCTACGGAGCAAGATCCATATTGCTGGCGTACAAGGAAAACGAGGAGAATACTTCCATGGAACAACGAACGAACGAGGAAAATTGTCCACCGACGAAGAAACGAAAAACTTTCGCAGTGGCAATTGTGATGCAGAAGCCTACATTTATCGGACTGAAAAATATTGCGAAATGTATCGATGCACATTTATCACAATTAAAATCAGTGGCTGAAAATGTTAACAATTGCGCGCGTTATCTTATTAAAGAAATAGAATTAAATCTTCCTAACAATTATATAGATGAAGATATTGTGAAATTAACTCTCAGAGGAAATTACAACGACATCGAGCGTAATGTACGTACGCAAATAACCGATTTAACTTTCCTCGATATGTATTTTAATATAGTATTTTTAGAACTTATTTTGCTGCGCTTCACCGAAATCCGTCGTATAATTTTGTCGAATCGCGGATTGTAAATTTTATAACATTATTGTTTGAACAATTTGTATTTTTTCCATGAAGAAGAATTTGTAGCAATAAACATTTTTTGTAACTTCTACTTTCTTCTATTTTTCTTCAATCCTCACGTTCTCCGCAACAAATTCCTTTTCTCTTATTTTTTCAGAATTAGTTGAAGTCTACCTCGTAAATATTTTTCGAATGCGCTCAATAATAAAAACTTTTATTTAAAACGAAATAATTTTGTCACGTTACAAAGCGAACCTGTCCGTTCCTGTTTTACCCTCTCCTTTCTCCAGAAAATAAGTCTCACGTATTTCATTGTTTCGAAAACTCTTTGTCCAGACCCGAGTCCTAAAAGAACACGGTCATTAATCATGAAAACTATTCTCTGAAAACATAGAAATTCCACTTTCCGTTTTCGGCATCTTAGCATCATATCCTTATTTTAGCTTAGCGTCGTCTACCACGTGCTCCCGCCAAAATGGCGCTGGTCGACACTTCCGCTATTTTTCCGCGTGACTTAGCGTCGTCCAGCCACGTGCAGGCCCAAAAAGACGCTGGACCCTTTAGGCGGGAGAGCCAATCAGACGCTGGCTAGGTATGGGGTATCCAATCAGAACGCGCCATTTAGTTACTATTTCGAATCCGCCATTTTTGTTTCGTAGTCTTCTACCACGTGCAGGCCCAAAAAAGTCACTAAACACTAGACACCCTAGGCGCGGGGAGAGCCAATCAGACGCTGGTTAGGTATGGGGTATCCAATCAAAACGCTCCATTTGAAGCCGCCATTTTTGACTCCTACTCTTCCACCACGTGCTACCCCCTCAATGCAGCCAGACACCTCAGGGGGGAGGGCCAATCAGAACGCTGGCTAGGTATGGGGTATCCAATCAGAACGCGCCATTTAATTACCTCGTTACCCCCACCCCTCGCACGTCAGCCAATCAGAGCGCTCCGAGGTCACGTGGGCAGACCGTCTGGCCACGCCCTGGTGCCGGCGGGGGGTCGGTGGTGGGGGTTTGTTTTGACGCCGACGGGTCGGTGGTGGGGGTTTGTTTTGACGCCCCATACCTAGCCACTTACTACTTACAGATATTGACGTTTTTCATCCTCGATATTTTACAGCTAAGGGCGTACGCCCCCGCTAAACGCACCACCGGCCAGCAGCCAGACTTGCCCTTTCTTAATTTGCAACATTGCCACAATCGTTTGAGGTTGAAAATTTTCTTAAATAAATGACGTTGGTATTTTCGTAGTCAGCTCTCGGTCTATTATGCATATTATGAAGAACACCGTTTTTTCAACTTTTTGAATGATTATATCTCGGAAACCGGTGACTCTTACAGAAAAAAGTATGGAGACAATTATTATAGATAATTGCACGATCTACAATTATTGTCTAAGCTATTTTTATGATAAAACTTACCATTCGGCTGAAAAACACGAAAAACCCATTTTTGCCACCTTTGACCTTGAATAAAATTTTTTCCAGACACGGGATGTATGGGGACTTTTCACAGTTCATTTATAATGGTGTTCCGAACATTCGTACGAATTTTCAGCTGTATCGGAATTATTGTAACCTTGAATGTCTACTTTGACTGGACTAAAAATGGCTTTTAAACTCCATTGCACTAAGTGACGGGACAATATTTTCCACGTAACCTTCAATTTTAGGAATATTTTCCCGTTTTGTTTTACCTTTTTCTATTACTGATTTTATACATGCATTATATATTACATCATCTTCATTATCTTCGAATAAAGATGGAATATCAAAAACATCCATACTAGCTATTACAATAGGTATTATCGGTATATTACGTTCCATTCTGATTCACGCTATTGTGCTAATCACATGCTACCACTGCTACAAGTGCTACAGCCTGGTCCACTTGTATAGCAATTGTAGCACTCGAAGCGTTCGTGGACCGCTGCTTTCATAGCACTTGGAGCGTGGCGTCTGGAGCATTTGGTAGCGCTTACTGGACCGCAGCCGTAGTTGTGCACAACCGAAGATAGAGTGTCAACATATTTACTGAAGTTTTTTCCTTTAGGTCTACGATACATTGAAGTAAAGAGAAGAGGCTCACATGCATCGCCCCGAACGTCGAGAACAAGAAATTCCAGTTCATTAAAGAAGGACGGCGGCGACGCCGCCAAAACGCGTGCACATAGCGAGTCGTGGATATAGCAAGCAACGCCTCCCCCCTCCCTGCCCTCCCTATCTGCTCGAAGCAGATAATATCAAGGGATGTGAACTAGGTCATCAGAAATATGCGAGTGCAGCCAAGTCTCAAAAATCGAGATAATGTGAAAAAAATTTGACGCTATGAAGGCCTGGACTGACTCGAGATGGGCAGGAAGGGAGCAGGCATTGAAGCATGCGATCCTGAGACGACGCGAAGCAGAAGGAACCACATCCGCCGCCACAGGTCAGTGAAGCTGCACCAGATCGGCCTCCGAGGTTATCAAGATTGGAGGCAGACCATTGTCCTTACGGACAAAAATCTGACCATCCCTACTCCATACATATTTAAAGGCCAGTTGCCTAGCCCTAACTCTCGTCTGACGCAACAAATTGTAAGTATCGGTAGGAAGAAGTTCGTTTACATAAGATATGCCCGGAAATACTTTCAGAGAAAACATCGTTGACGGTGAGTCGGCGCTTGCGGCGCATAACCCGCAGAATGTAATCAGAAATCTCACGCGACTTGAGCGCAACTATAATAGATCTCGTGCGTCCAGCGGAGCCTGCACGAAGATCAGAGGCAGAAGCAGAGGCTGGGGCGCCGTCGCGCGCCATGGACGCATTCCTCCGCCCCACATCGCGAGTCTCAAGGACGTCGGAAGTCAGCTGAGTAACGCCAAGCGCGCGAAAAACACCGGCGACGAGCACGTCTGGCGCGTCGGTAAAAATGGTTGGAATGCCGGAAATAATAATATCCGACGTACGAGAGACTCGCGATGCGGCAGACGACACTCGATCGGTGAGCTGAGAACCGACAAATTGCCCACCGCGAGCCTCCAGCTCCGCGATACGATCACCGTAATCCGCTATGACTCTCAGAGCCTCGGGTATTTGGCTCAACCTTCGCTCGACATCAGCATTTACGGATTCTTGGTGGCTGATGAAGGCAGTGATCTTCCTGTCAGACTCGTCCAACCTGGCGGTGATCCTCCTCGTCAGATTCGTCGAGCCTGGCAGCAAGTCTCTTCTCCGATTCGTCGAGCTTAAACAAGATCGACTGAAGAAGCGCATTGGTCTGTGGTTGTGTACCCGAAGGAGAGGCCATAGTCAATTAAATCAAAGGATGCTGCACACTTGTCGAGCTGCGGCGTGAGCGGCAATTCCGGCAACGCTGCTAAGGCCTTGCAACAATGATCGGCGTATTTCGTCAGGGAATACGACCTGATACAGCCGGGGTGAAACACTTTGTTGCACTCACATGCAACCGAAGCTGTCGCGATTGACTTCTTGCACTTGTAACACTGCATAAGTGACACGTTACGCTATTTCAGGATCGAAAACAAGAAAAAGCGCAGTAATGCAATCCAGTAGGAAACGGATGGTAACACGTTGGAAGCCGCGAACGGTAACAGGCAATAGCACGTGCGGAAGCCCACAGATGGTAACTCGTGCGTAGAGCAGGTGCGAAGAACAGGATAGCGCAGAGATGAAAAAGAAGCAGGAGCATGCGCAGCGAGAGTCCCCGTCGATCCAGATCGATGAGGCGAAAGCGAGGTTAGAAAGAGAAAAATACTCTGCCTCCGGATATCCAGGACAGCGGTTGCAAGGAAAGAAAGATGCAATATCAATCCCCACAAGCAACAAAAAGCATGCTCGAATCTGTAACAAGAATTGCCCGAAGGCAGCTTGCGGCAGAGATATGTTTGGTTAAAGCAGGAGCAACGGAACGGGCGTGCACGCTGAACTCACCTTGAGAGAGAGAGAGAGAGAGAGAGAGAGAGAGAGAGAGAGAGAGAGAGAGAGAGAGGAGAGGGAGAGGGAGGGAGGGAGAGGGAGAGGGAGAGGGAGAGGGAGAGGAGAGAGGGAGAGGGAGAGGGAGAGGGAGAGGGAGAGGGAGAGGGAGAGGGAGAGGGAGAGAGAGAGAGAGAGGGAGAGAGAGAGAGAGAGAGGGAGGGAGGGAGGGAGAGAGAGAGGAGGGAGGGAGGGAGAGAGAGGGAGGGAGGGAGAGAGAGGGAGGGAGGGAGGGAGAGAGAGGGAGGGAGGGAGGGAGAGGGAGGGAGGGAGAGGGAGGGAGGGAGGGAGGGAGGGAGGGAGGGAGGGAGGGAGGGAGGGAGGGGGAGAGGAGAGAGAGGAGAGAGAGGAGAGAGAGAGAGAGAGAGAGAGAGAGAGAGAGAGAGAGAGAGAGAGAGGAGAGAGAGAGAGAGAGAGAGAGAGAGAGAGAGAGAGAGAGAGGAATAAATGGGTGCATGCAAATTACATACATAGGAGAGAAAGGAATAATACGAGAGATATCTGTCCTTGTCTAACGAGACATCTGTACGACATATATCTGTCAAAGTTCGTTCTTTGAAACGGCTTTATACACTCGTCACAAAAATTAAAGGAACACTTAAATTTTCTTAAAAACTAGGCAAAATTTGAGCAGCTGTATCTTTGTTAAAAATGAACAAAATTTAAGTTTAAAAAAAGGGTTTTAAAGCTTGAAATCTCTACTTTCAGAAGATCACTATTTTCTTTTAGTTTCTGTGAGTTTGGTAATTTTTACATATAGAAAACCACGAGCTGGATAAAATGGAAAATTTTCTTCTCACTTTGTGGGGCCTGTCACGTGCTAAAAAAATCCTGCGAAATTTTTTGACTTTGCAATGTGAAATCTCGAAGTTTTCCCTACAAAATCTTTTTTTAAAAATGTTTCTACGATTTTTTGTTACTGAGTTAACGCGGATTGAATAAGAAATGAGCATTTTGACTTTGATTGCTCATAACTCCGTCAAAAATCATCGTACCGCAATTCGCAAAATGGATTCTTAAAGCTAAAACTTTGCTCTATCAAGTCGTATAATCGCAAATTTTTCCATAAAGATGTTTGGATACATTACAAGTGAGTAAAGATGTCGTAGCAATTTTTTACTTTCTTATTTAGATCCAAAAAACAATTGTGCAGAACAACAACCAAAATTTATTCTTTACGTTTTTTTGTACTTTTAAGTATCCTACATTTAAAAAAAATTTGCCGAATAGCTATGAGATTTTCTTCATGGTGACCACTATGGTTTTACGGGCAAAACGTACAAAAAATTGTAAAATTGCTTAATTTCAGTAAAAATCAAGAAAAAAATTAAAAATAACGTCTGGCGGACGTTAAAAAACTGTTTTCAATTACGCTGACAATACGTTGAAGATGAATAAGTGTTAGCATAAGCTAGAAAAACTTTTTTTTAATAACAAATTGATGTTTTGTGTTTTTGAAATTTGAAAAAATACCGCCGGCATTAGCGTTACCCAAAGCATACCACGAGGAGGTTGCCTGGTCGGATTTACGTTTCGTTATGCGCGCGTGCGCGCGTGTGTGTGTATGTGTGTTATTCCGCTGAAACCCCGCGACTCGTCACTTTCGCAGTATTTTATGACTCCAAACTCATTCATGACTGCGTATGCGTGCGCGTGTTTGTATGTATGTGTATGTATGTGTGTGTTCCGTATGCGTGTATGCGTGTGTGCGTACGTACATGCGTGCGTGTATGGGTGAGTGGATAGATGGTCGTAGGTGGTAAAATGAATTTTTTCAAATTTTGAAAACACAAAACATTAATTTTTTATTAAAAAAAGTCTTTCTAGCTTATACTGGTATAAATTTGAAAAAAATTATTTTACCACCTATGCCATCTATCCACTCACCCACACATGTACGCATGTACGCATGCATACATACACATACATGCATGCAAGCGCACGCACACACAGTCATAAATGAGTTTAGAGTCATAAAATACTGCGAAAGCGACGAGTCGCGGGGTCTCAGCTGAATGACACACATACACATACGCACGCGCATGCGCGCATAACAAAGCGTAATTCCGACCGGGCAACCTCCTCGTATGCTTTGAGTAACGCTAATGCCGGCGGTATTTTTTCAAATTTTTAAAACACAAACATTAATTTTTTTATAAAAAAGTCTTTCTAGCTTATGCTGACACTTACTCATCTTCAATGTATTGTCAGCGTAATTGAAAACAGTTTTTCAACGTCCGCCAGACGTTATTTTTTATTTTTTTTTTCTTAATTTTTACTGAAATTAAGCAATTACACAATTTTTTGTACGTTTTGCCCCGTAAAACCATAGTGGCCACCATGAAGAAAATCTCATAGCTATTCGGCAAATTTTTTTTAAATGTAGGATACTTAAAAGTACAAAAAAACGTAAAGAATAAATTTTTGTTGTTGTTCTGCACAATTGTTTTTTGGATCTAAATAAGAAAGTAAAAAATTGCAAATTTTTACGACATCTTTACTCACTTGTAATGTATCCAAACATCTTTATGAAAAAATTTGCGATTATACGACTTGACAAAGCAAAGTTTTAGCTTTAAGAATCCATTTTGCGAATTGCGGTACGATGATTTTTGACGGAGTTATGAGCAATCAAAGTCAAAATGCTCATTTCTTATTCAATCCGCGTTAACTCAGTAACAAAAAATCGTAGAAACATTTTTAAAAAAAGATTTTGTAGGGAAAACTTCGAGCTTTCACATTGGGAAATCAAAAAATTTCGCAGGATTTTTTTGAGCACGTGACAGGCCCACAAAGTGAGAAGAAAATTTCCCATTTTGTCCAGCTCGTGGTTTTCTATGTGTAAAAATTACCAAACTCAGAAACTAAAAGAAAATAGTAATCTTCTGAAAGTAGAGATTTCAAGCTTTAAAACCCTTTTTTTTAACTTAAATTTTGTTCATTTTTAACGAAGATACAGCTGCTCAAATTTTGCCTAGTTTTTAAGAAAATTTAAGTGTTCCTTTAATTTTTGTGACGAGTGTAGATCGCAAAATCCTTTTACAGGAGTAAAGTATAGGTACTAATGAAGAGTTGTTTTTTCCATGTGCTCCCTAAGTTACATAACAGTTACAAACTGGTTTACTGGGATTATGTTATAATAATTAAAATTTTTATTCAGTTTGTTATCTATACTGTAACGGCCTGTCTTTTGGCTCGAACGCGGACTAATTTGCCGGGATCGGGAGTTCGAGAGAAAGGCCCAGAGACAGAAATCAGGTTCTAATGCACACTATATGGTTTATTTCGACTGGTACAGACAATGGCTTTTACAGCACGGTACTAGCACGCGGTATTTACAACGGAATAGAGTGCATGTGCATTCGGCGCG
>JASTWP010002349.1:0-44632 GCA_030770255.1 Temnothorax ravouxi
TTTTATTCTTGAATTAGTTTTAGTTTAACTGTACTTACATTGTTTCCTAATTTTTTTAAGTTGCGTTAGTTCTAGTTCTTTTACAGTGTATACTGTTGTAATTGCTATTAAGTTTGGTGCTCTACACTTAAACTGATTTGTGCAAGTGAGAGCAGCACTTGTTATTTTTTTTCTTTTTTTGTATTGTTAATCTTTCGCCTTTAGTTTTCTTGGGCATAATAAAATCTCTCTCTCTCTCTCTCTCTCTCTCTCTCTCTCTCTCTCATCTCTCTCTCTCTCTCCTCTCTCTCTCTCCTCTCTCTCTCTCTCTCTCTCTCTCTCTCTCTCTCTCTCTCTCTCTCTCTCTCTCTCTCTCTCTCTCTCTCTCTCTCTCTCTCTCTCTCTCTCTCTCTCTCTCTCTCTCTCTCTCTCTCTCTCTCTAAGTAAGTAGAAATACATCGTACGTTGCATTGCTCCTGAGAAAGGGCTTTAGCTGCAGTAATCTTCCCTTCGGGGTCTTTATTTCAGTGTATCCCTGTTCTTGGGTTAACTCTGCTAAAGTATGAGTAAATAACTCCGCTTTTGATCGAAGAATTTGGTCATCCGGAAGGGATATATATAGGCTAACCTCAAAATCGAGTGTGCTCACTCCATGCGGCAATGAGTCGAGTCGATGATGGAGGATGTGGCGGTGCGGGGAAGGAGACGGATGCAAGAGAATGCGCTAAGTGCCATAGAACTGTGAGCAGTCCGGTAATGTGTGATGTGTGCGATATGGCGTATCATCCTGGATGTGCGAAAGAAAAGAAGATTCTTAATGCAGCCGGAGAGTTGATATGCTGTAAGAGTGGAATTGGAGGTGTTCAAAATAGAGGAGTTAGGTCAGGTTCTCTTCTCAATAAAGGAAATAAGAAAGATGATGAGTTAAAGCAAGATAAAAGTAATAAAGGATACAATAAAGAGGATAGAAGTGGTAAAGAAAATAATGATATGAATCAGAAACTTGATGGAATGGTAAAAATGCTTGCACAGATTAATGAGAAACAGATTTCTGAAGAACGTATCAAGCGATGGATCCGAGAGGTTATGAAGGATGAACTTAATGAATTAATAAGAGAAAATGCTAAGTTATTAAACGAGGTAAAAATGTTGAGACAGGAAAGATTAAGCACAGAAAAAACATAAGTCGGGTTATGTAAGTTACGCAGACAAAGTAAGGAATGTGCGGAGTGATGAAGTAATAATAGTAAAACCTTTAGTTGAACAACAATGTGAAGAAACAAAGAAAGACATTAAAAAGCATGTAGATGTTGCAAAATTAGGAATTAGTGTTAATAAGGTTAAGAAAGGGAATAATGGATCAATTATTATTGGATGTGAAAAAAGTAAAGATAAGGATTGTTTAAAACAGAATATAGAGAAAGTAGTAGGAAAACAGTATAAAATCGAAGTGCCGTCATTAAAAAAGCCAAAATTAAAGATAGTTGGAATAGATAAGGATGATTGTAAAAAAGACGACGAAAGTTTGATAAATATAATTGTAAGACAGAACGAAGATAAATTAGGAATGCAAGGAAAAAATTCAGAATTAAGAATATTACGTAGAATAAATAACGTTAAATATGGAGATATGTCGATTATAGTGGAGGTCAGCGCTAGTTGGTATGAGGCAATATTGAGAACAGAAAGATTAAACATTAATTGGAATAAATGTAGAGTTACTGATTTTGTAGGAGTGCTGAGATGTTATAAATGCTGGGGGTTCTGGCATATGGCGAAAGAGTGCAAGAAGGAGGAAACGTGTCTACACTGTGCGGGGAGCCACGAATCAGAGAGATGTGTGATGAAAGATAAAATGAATGAAATTAAATGCGTTAATTGTATAGCAAGAAATAAGTTCATCAAGGAAGGTAAACTAGATATTAGTCACAGAGCGACGGATAAAGGCTGTCCATGTTATGTGAGTGCTCTTGAAAAAGAGAGACAGAAAACGAAATACGAAAGCGAGTATTGACAACAGGGTAATGGAGTAGACCAGACAAATAAAGATATAATGAATAATTTAATAGTCTTAAATATACAAGGTTTATTACGTCACTATGAAGAAATAGTACATTTTATAATTAAAGAGAAGCCCAGTATATGCTGTCTGACTGAAACACATATAGGATGTGAGGTGGAGAACAGTGAAATAGAAATACCTGGATATAATATAGTGAGATGTAACTCTAAGTCAAGAAGAACTGGAGGGGTTATAATATATCTGAAAAGGTATATTAAGTATGAAATAATGGATAATAGGGAATGTGGATTGAATCTGTGGACAGCTACATTAAATTGTATTATTGGTAATGTTAAGAAGTGTATTACGACCGTGTATCACTCACCCGGAGCTAGTGATGCAGATTTTTTGAGACTCCTTGAGGAATTATGTGATAAAATAATCTCACGTCATAGTATAGTAGTAGGCGACTTTAATATTGATTTAATGAAGGAAAGTGTGTACAAAAAACGGATAAATGAAATCATGCAGGGTCTAGGATATAAGCAATATGTAAAGGAACCAACAAGAATTACTCAAACATCGCGAACGCTAATAGATCATGTTTATGCTAATGAAAAGGTAATGTGTGAGGTGATACATACGCCGAGAATAACTGATCATGCCATAGTATGTGTTAAAGTTAAAGGGAACAAAGAAATATTAGGAAATACCGTTATTAGAAAAAGGAACATTAATAAAATCGATGTAGAGGCGTTTAGTTATTTATTACGTAATGCGAGAAGAGACTATAAACATAGTAATATGACAATATGTGATATAGATGTTAAGGCAGACTGGCTAGTACGCGTAATAAGTGATGCGGTTAATGAGTTGGCGCCGATAGAAGAAAAGATTGTGCAGATAAAATGGTTGCACAATAAATGGTTTAATGGAGACATATTGGAAGCAATTAAGGAGAGGGATAAGAAATATAAAGAGGCCATAGAGAGTAGAAATCCGGAGATGTGGACGGATTTTAAAAGGTGTAGAAACAGAGTCGTTAAACTAATCAGAGATAGAAAAACGGAATACTTGTTTGATCAAATTGACACATTTAAAGGTGACTCATATAAGTTATGGAAAGCAGTTAAGACTAATATATTGAAATCTAGTAAAAATACTGAATATGGAGTAGGTATACTGATAGACGGAATAAGATATGAGAATGATTTAGTGATAGCTGATAAACTAAATAAATATTTTATTGAAAGTATTGATGAAATTGTTGAAAGTATAGAAATAGGGGATGAAAAGTTTTGTGACTACTTAGGTAATAAGGGAGAAGGTGTGATGGAGAGTTTTGAGGAAGTAACAAATGATGAATTATCAAAGATAGTTAGAGAGTTAAAACGTAAAAGTGGGACGGATGAGGGTATTAGTACGATAGTTTTACAATGGGCATATGAAACAATGAATGGAATATTTTTGGAAGTTTGCAATATGTCTCTAGCCAAAGGGGTCTTTCCGTCGGAGTGGAAATGTTCTACTGTTGTACCGATACCTAAAGTAACAGGATCAAATGATGCGAAAAATTTGCGACCGATTAATATGTTGCCAATGTATGAGAAGGTATTAGAAACCGTAGTAAAATCGCGATTAGATTAAATTCTGTGAGGAGCACAATATTATTACCGATTGCCAATCGGGTTTCAGAAATAGCTACTCATGTGAAACTTCGTTACAAAGTGTAATATCTGAGTGGAAATTAGCAATAAGTAAAGGTGATAAGATTGGAGTTGTTTTTCTGGACTATCGTAGAGCATTCGAGACAATAGATAGAAAGATATTAATTGCTAAATTGGAATTTCTTGGATTTGAAGGAACGGTTATCTCTTGGTTACAAGATTATGTGAATAATAGAGTACAAAAGGTAAAATATAAGAATTTAATGTCTGAAGCAAGGAAAGGTAACAAATGGAGTACCCCAGGGATCAGTTCTTGGGCCTCTATTGTTTATAGTATATATCAATGATATTGTAAACTTAATGATTCTTGATACAAAATTAGAATGTTTGCAGATGATACTATTGTATACTTTGAAAACTTAAGAATAGATACTATGAATATGTTATTAATAAGCAACTGGAGAAAATATATGGTTGGTTATGTGCAAATAAGTTGAAATTGAATGGGGAAAAGAGCAAGTTTATGTTGCTAAGAAGTGGTAGATGCGAGGAAAACACGGAGTGTGATATAAAAATTGCGAACGAAAGATTGGAGCAAATAAATGAATACAAATATTTAGGTGTAATGGTAGATGAGGTATTGACATTTGAGAAGCATGTGCAATATGTTATTAAAAAGATGAGTGCTAAGACACAATTTATTAGGAGAGTGGGTGTCGACCTATCATTATATGCAAGAAGCGTATTGTATAAGGCAATTGTGGCACCACATATGGAATATTGCTCAACGGTATTTATAGTTTGAGTAGAGTACAATTAGATAAGTTGCAAGTATGTCAACAATAGGGCAATTAGGTCAGTACTTAAATGTTCGATATATACCTCATGCGATGAAATGAGGAGTGTCCTAGGAATTATGAGCGTAGAAAAGAGAATTAAGTATAATGTATGTATATTTATGTATAAACTAGCTAATAGATTGTTACCGAGGGGGTTGTGTAATAAGATTGAGAAGGTAGGAGAGCGACATAAGTACAAAACAAGGCAAGTAAACCAATTACAAGTACAATTTAGAAAAACGCGAACAGGACAAAAAGATTTGTTTTATGATGGTATAAGGATTTATAATGAGTTGCCTGAGGAAATAAGAAACATCGATAATAATGTAAGCGAATTTAAAAGAAAATTGAAAGAAAAATGGACTTAAGTAAAGTGTATTGTGTGTATTGTATGATAGCTAAAAGCTAATAAATGTATTCATTCATTCATTCATTCTCTCTCTCTCTCTCTCTCTCTCTCTCTCTCTCTCTCTCTCTCTCTCTCTCTCTCTCTCTCTCTCTCTCTCTCTCTCTCTCTCTCTTTTCTCTCTCTCTCTCTCTTCTCTCTCTCTCTCTCTCTCTCTCTCTCTCTCTCTCTCTCTCTCTCTCTCTCTCTCTCTCTCTCTCTCTCTCTCTCTCTCTCTCTCTCTCTCTCTCTCTCTCTCTCTCTCTCTCTCTCTCTCTCTCTCTCTCTCTCTCTCTCTCTCTCTCTCTCTCTCTCTCGTAAGTATTGGTTGTGTCACGCTGTGTTCTTGCTCCGTATTCTTTCAACTGCATTTCTGCCGTAAGCTGCCTTCGGGCTGTTTTGTTCTAGGCTTGAGCGTGTTTTTTGCTGCTCGTTAAGACTGACATTAAGTCTTTCTTTCCGTGCAGCCTGATAGCCCGATATTTCCGTGGAAAAATTATACTATTTCTAACCTCAAACTGGCTGAACTCGGGTCTGGCAGGAATCTGCTTTACTGCGCATGCTCCTGGTTTCTGCTTCTCTGGTCTTTTCTCTGCGCCTCGCTACGCTATCTCCGTGCCTGACACCTGTGCATGTTGACATCTGTGGCGATCTGGACCATCTGGACGTACTGATTTGTGCACGATCTAACTCGGCAATCGATAGTGAGTGCTGTATAACTCAGCTGTCAACTATGCCTTTCACGCCTATGGATACGCATTGTTCTGCGGATCACCGGGGCTCTGCCCCGCGGGGTGCGGTGGGCGTCGCCTCTCCTGGTGTTCAATCGCAATCTACCGAGGCGTTGCTTCAGTTGATTTTGACGAGGATCGAGGAATCGGACAGAAGATTTGCTGCCAGGCTGGACGAATTAGACAAAAACTATACTGCCGTATTCGAGATGTTCACATCTTTTATCAATCGTCAGGAGGCACTAAATGCGGATTTTGCGCGTAAACTGAATCGAACGCCAGATGCTCTAAAAATCGTCGAGAGCTTTAGTGAAAGAATTGCGGTGCTGGAGGCTCGGAGCGTACGGCTGCTGAGCCCTCAACCGGTTGATCGCGAGTCGTCTGCCACATCGCGGGTCTCTGGAGCGTCTGACATTATTATCTCAGGTATTCCAAGTTCTTTTACTCATACGTCCGGTGAGGTGGCAGAGAGCGTTTTTAAGGCGCTCGGTACCCCTCAGCTGGTCTCTGACGTTCTTGATACCCGTGATGTGGTGATGCGTAATGCGCCGGTGACGGGCGATGAAGCGACGGGTTCTGTCTCGGCTACTGATCTTCGAGTTGACGCAACTAGTCGCAAAAAGTCAGTGATTGTGGCACTCAAGTCGCGTGAGATTCGGGATTATATTCTTAAAATAATGCGTGGCAGACGCCCGGCTAACGGTAGACGATGTTTTCTCGAAGAATTTCTCGGGCAACATTTTTGTAACCGAGCTACTTCCGACCGATACTTACAAGCTGTTAGTCGAACTAGAATCAAGGCAAAACAGTCTTCATTTAAGCATGTGTGGAGCAGGAACGGTCAGATCTTTGTCGCAGGGATCATGGTCAGCCTCCTATACCGATAACTTCGGAGGCTGATTTGACTGAGCTCCTGTGACCTATTACTCACATATTTTCGATGATCTCGTTATTCTTGTCATTCGTGACGGCACATGCAAGCCTTTCTTTTCACTACTATACAAAACATCAAGTTAATGATTATAATACTACGATAAGCTTTTTCACTTAATGTTTAACTTGGTAATCGCCTCAGGCTTAAGAATGTTCTACACAGTTCTAGTTCATGTGGTTACACTATTCATGTTCTTTTGTTTCGAGAGAGCACAACGACGGAATTTTCGTCGATACATGATTCTTCAACAGTACTTCAGTTAATTTATATTTGTCCAATAAACTCTGCGTATGTGATGTAACATAATCATAATGAATATGTATGTTTAAGCACGTTTCATTCGACTTATTTAGTTTTATACTATGTAAGGAAGCAGTAATTAGGAATGGAAATAATATTATTATTCTTTCGCGATATCAAACGTTATTATTTTCATTGTTTCCATTTTTGCTTGCTGCTTTGCTGGTAGCTATCACACTGCGTCTTGTATCTTTCTTAGTTTCTAACTCATATCAACTTCTGTCTTTTATATTTTGCTGTTGTTTACATCACGTGTATCATCCTATTATTATTATTGTATTATCCTATTATATCATTCATTACTTGCCTAAAGTCTTGACTATGGCATAATAAATATCAATCAATCTCTCTCTCTCTCTCTCTCTCTCTCTCTCTCTCTCTCTCTCTCTCTCTCTCTCTCTCTCTCTCTCTCTCTCTCTCTCTCTCTCTCTCTCTCTCTCTCTCTCTCTCTCTCTCTCTCTCTCTCTCTCTCTCTCTCTGACGACATCAGAGAGGCAATTGAAATTGGACATATTATGATCATGATTTTATTTGACTTTAGTAAGGCATTTGACACTGTTCCGCATCTTCGATTACTTATTAAATTAAAAGAAATTGGTTTCTCTGATGCCGTGATTACGTGGATTTTTTGGTACTTAACTGGTCGTTCCCAGGCCGTGGTTGATGATGCGGGGAGGTTTTCCGACTGGCTATCCACGTCCCTGGGTGTACCTCAGGGTTCTGTACTTGGCCCACTGCTATTTCCTCTCTTCATTAATGATATTAGTAAAGTTTTATCCTACTCTAATTATATGCTTTTTGCCGATGACAAGCAAATATATTTCTCTTGTCCACCGGCTGATCTTCTTCACGGACTCGGGTTGATCTCTAGGGATGCGCAAGCCATCTTTGAATATGCTAATGTCAATGGTCTTAAACTTAACCTCTCTAAGTCCAAGGTTATTATATTCGCTAGTCGGGCTCATGTTAATAATATAGATATCACCCTTCTACCACCGATCATTGTCGACCGAACACCTCTGCCATTTGTGAGTGACGTAAGAAATTTGGGTGTTATTCTAATGTCCAACCTTTCATGGAAAAAGCATGTCTTGCATGTCTCGCAAAGTGTTCATCATGCTCTGTATAAACTTAAGTTTAACAAGAACTCTCTCTCCACTGCGCTTAGAATCAAGCTTGTTAACACTTTAATCTTACCACATATAGATTACTGTTGTCTTGTTTACCACAACTTGAGTAACGAATTGAACACAAAATTACAGAGACTCGTTAATTGTTGCATCAGATTTATTTTTAATCTGAGGCGAGATGAGCATGTTACTCCGTTTAGACGTCGTTTGGGATGGCTTTCGGTCGAGAATAGAAGGCTTTATTTTCTTGGCTGTCAGACTTATCGCATTCTGCATATGCATTCTCCTTCTTACCTGAAGGAACTCTTCATTCCTCTCGATCCAGCTTTGAGGAGATCGGACCGTTTATCCACATCATCACACACTTTTCACATTCCTTTCCATAGAACCACTACCTACCGTAACTCCTTCCGACTATCTTCAATTTATTTTTGGCACTCTCTTCCTGATGGCATTACATCGGCGTCTTCACTAGCTGGTTTTAAAAATCTTCTCCGTTCGTATCTGATTGCATCCGAATCTGACTAGTGCAGCTGCCTTCATGTATATTCAGTTAACTGTAAGCATAGTCTAAGTTCATTGTAATATAGTGTACCTCTTGTTATTATTGTTTTTAGTTCTTAAGCTTAGTATTAAGATTCATTAGAATTAGCCATTGTTTATATTGCTATACTGTAGTATATATCCTGTTATTATTGTATGCAGTTTATTAGCTTTTTGATATGTTTGAGAGCATTTACTCTTTATTATTGTTATAATATTGTTACTACTTTAATACCTTTGCCCTTTAGCGATGCTTGGGCATATAAATATATTAATCAATCAATCAATCAATCTCTCTCTCTCTCTGTGAGTATCGCCAGTTCGCTGTATTTTTGCTCCTGCATTAAGTGCTAATTGTTGCTGCTTTAAGCTGCCTTCGGGCTGTTCTGTTGCAGGTATAAGCAAGTCTTTAATTGCTTGTCACGAGCTATAATCATTTTCTTGGTACTCACTGCTTATTTCGGAGCATTTCGTTGACAAGCAGTATTGCTCATCCTAACCTTATTCTCGGAAATCTGTGGAATTCTTGGAATCTGCCGTGATAAGCGTTGACTGCTGCTGCGCATGCGTCTGCCTTGCCGATCTGATCTGTTCTATGCTTCTGGTTGTTCTGTGGTTGAAGTTGACCGTTGCTGCGCATGCGCCTACTGTTGCCGGACTTCTATATTTCATGCTGTCTCTGTGCACGTGTTGTGACTGCTGGTTGGCTACTGCCTGCTCATGCGCCTATTGTTGCCTGGTATCTCTTGTTTGTGACACGTGTTTGCGGATCTATATGACTTATCGATCTATTCGTTATCTCTCGTGATTTACGGTTCTTCTTGCTTGAGTGGCGGGAATGCAGCGTGTGTGTGCAAGGTGCAAGAAGTCGATTGCTACCTCATTGGTTGAATGTGTTTGCACGAAGGCGTTCCATCCGGGCTGTCTTAAGTCATACGCGCTTTATAAATACACTGACACTTGCTGTAGATCGTTGTCCTCACACCTGAGGTAGATAATATCGCGCGGTCATTCAATTTTGACAGTATGGCTACCCCTGTGGGTTCTTCTTCGAATCTTGATGACAATGTTACGCGTAATTCTACTGACGACTTGTTACGTGGATTGGTCGAGCAGATGAAGGCGACGGATGCTAAACTCTCTTCTTTCATTGACTGTCAGCAACGTACCAATGAAAAGTTTAATGATAAACTTTCTGCTTTTATTGATTGTCAGCAACGTACCAATCAAGAGCTCAGTGATAAACTTGATTGCTTAAATCGTCTTACTGATACTGTGGCTAAGAATAGTCAGCGCATTGCGCAATTAGAGCTAGATAATGCCAAGCTAGTTCGTGAAATCCGTGATCTGAAATCTGCTCGGTCAACTCATGACGCTCATTTGTGTAATGAGCTTATTGTTTCTGGCTTGCCATCTACAATATCCGTGACTCCTGCAAAACTCACTGAAAATGTACTCGCGGCATTAAATGTACCTCAATTGGCTAGTCATGTTCTTGGCGTGAGAATGGTTAATAGAGTACCATCTGCTACTCAGGGCAGTTCCAGGGTGGCTTCGGCGTCAAGTTCGATGATTGTCACTCTTGCTTCTGGTACTGTGTGCGACGCCATAATTTCGAAAAAGCGTGAAAAGGGTATTCTCAAGCAGCGTGATATATTTGATACGGGTTCTGATCGACATGTATACGTTAACGTACTGCTCCCTAAGTGCACGTATGACTTGCTGCAGCGGGTCAAGCGTATTGCTAAGGAGAACGCCTATAAGTATGTTTGGATCAGAAATGGCCATATATGCGTGAGGTCTTCTGACGGACAGCCCATTATCTGTATCGACTCTGACGCTGATCTTGCTAAGCTGGCCTGACGCGTCTCGCTGGTTCGTCCGTTGCCTATGATTGTCCGACACGACTCAGCATGTAATCCTTCTTCGCTCCGCATTGCGCAGTTTAACGCCAACTCTCTTCGTGGGCATATCGACTTTATTCGCTTACATTTTAGTACCAATTCTCATCATATAATTTCTGTATCTGAAACGTGGCTTCATGCGGGTGTGTCGGACGATCTTGTGGCTTTGGATGGATACTTTCTTGTTCGTCACGACCGGGTGGGGCGTGTGGGCGGTGGCGTTGCTTGCTACGTGCATAATTCGTTAAAAGTCAGGTTAATTGCAACCTCTGTTGGGACTGAGTTTAGTGCTCCTGAATATATCATGATTGAAATTCGTTTGCCGAGTGATGAGGCAGTATTGTTTGTGTCAGTATATAGAAGACCTAAGGGCACTCTTTTAAACGAATTTGTTGAATCACTTACTGGTGTCTCTCATTTATATAAAAATATTATTATTGGCGGTGATCTAAATTGCAATCTTTTGACCGATTGTTATGAGGGGAATTATTTGCGTGAGCTAATGTCTGGCTTATCCTTAACCATTGTCAACTCTGATGCTACTTTTCATACTGCTACTTCTGACTCATGGCTGGATGTTTTAGTTGTTGATGATGGTGCTAGGGTTCTTGCATATGCTAAATCCTTGAGTCCATTCATCGCCGGTCATGATCTACTGGAATTGTCGTACTCACTTGATCGTAAGCTTGACCTTGATCAATCTATCCTGCGACGTGGTTACAGGAGCATTGATGCCTCTGCGTTCCTTGAACATCTCGACGCTATTGCTGTAAACGTTCAGAGTGTAGCGGGCTACCCTTCTGATGTTGATGAGCTTTGTGTCTGGCTGTCCGGTATCTTACTTGAATCACTTGATGTATTTGCTCCTGCCCGTGTGTCCGTGATCAGGAAGCCTCCTGTTCGATGGCTTACGGACGAACTGAGATGCCGGCTCCGCACTCGTAATCAGTTGTACAGGCAGGCCAAACGTTCAGGCAGTCTACTGGGTTATGCTAGATACCGTCACTTTCGCAACCAGCTTAACAATGACATCAAGCGTGCTAAAAGTGAGTTTCACTTGGCTTCCCTTACCAATGTTACTGACTCCGCTAAAATGTGGAGAGAACTTGCTCGTCTGGGATTGGTTAAATCCACGTCGGTTTCTCCTCTCCGCTTTTTTACACCCGATCAACTTAACTCTTACTATGTCTCAGTGTCCAGCACGTCTTTGCCTTGCACATATGCCGACTTTATTTCTGCCATCGCCTCAGTTTCTTGTACTTCTCATCGTCCTGAATTTGTTTTCTCTACTATACAGCCGGACTCGGTTTACAAACTCATCTTTAATGGACCTCTTCACTCCTACGCGTCTGGCTATGATGGCATCCCGCTTTATGTTCTTCGTATTGCTTGGCCCATTATCTCTCAGTGGCTCATTCCTCTTTTTAATCGTTCCCTTAATGATTCCATATTTCCTTCATCTTGGAAGCGTGCGTTGATTCGCCCTCTCTCAAAGATTCGCACTCCACTGTCACCGTCTGATACGCGACCTATTGCCAACCTTCCTGAAATGTCAAAAATTCTTGAACGCTTGGTGGCCTCACAGATCTCCGACTATTTGAATGAACATAACCTGCTGAATCCCAGACAGTCTGCGTATCGTTCCGGTTTCAATACGCAATCTGCTCTTTTACGTGTCTGTGATGACATTAGAATGGGAATTGATAAAAGACTCATTACAGTCATGATTCTATTTGACTTCAGTAAAGCGTTTGATACGGTCCCACATCTTCGTTTGCTTATCAAACTGAAAGAAATCGGTTTTTCTGATGAGGTTCTCGCGTGGATTTTTTCTTACCTTACTGGTCGCTCTCAGGCTGTATTTGATGATGAGGGTAATGTTTCTGAGTGGCTTTTCACGTCGACTGGTGTCCCTCAGGGCTCTGTACTTGGCCCACTTTTATTTGCTCTTTATATAAATGATATCGGCAGTTTCCTGTCTTTTGTCTGTCATATGTTGTTCGCTGATGATGTACAAATTTATCTCCAGTGTACTCGCGTCAACATTCTGCATGGTCTTGAGTTGATTTCAAGGGACGCAAATGCTATTTTCGACTATGCTACGTTAAATGATCTTAAGCTCAATCCTGCAAAGTCTAAGGTACTTGTATTTAATAGTCAGGCTTATATCAATGATATCGACCTCCATTGTTTACCTCCTATTATTGTTAACCATACGCCTTTACCCTTTGTAAACGAAGCTAAGAATTTGGGTGTAATTTTTACATCTAATCTATCCTGGAAAAAGCATATCTTGCACGTCTCTCAAAAGGTGCATTATTCTTTGTACAAGCTTAAGTTTAACAAAAACTCTTTGTCCACAAGGTTAAGGATAAGGCTGGTTTTGGCTTTAATTATGCCGCACATTGACTACTGCTGCCTAGTCTATCATGGTTTGACTGGAGAACTGAACACCTTGTTACAGAGACTTGTGAATTGTTGCATTCGCTTTATATTTGATCTCAAGCGTGACGAACATATTACTCCGTTCAGGCGACAATTGGGGTGGCTTACAGTTGAAAACAGGAGGTTATACTTTCTTGGCTGTCAAATGTTTCGAATACTTTACATGCGCTCTCCCTCGTATCTTCGTGACAATTTCGCTTTGCTTGATCCGCAGTTGAGGAGATCTGACCGCCGTCTTGTTGCATCCCAAACCTTTCAAATTCCTTGCCATAGAACTACCACCTATAGAAACTCCTTTCATCTTTCAGCTATATATTTTTGGCATTCTCTTCCTATTAATATTACCTCTGCTTCTTCATTTGTCTCCTTCAAAGGTCTTCTCAAAGCGTATCTGTTAGCACGTGAAGTTGCATGATATCGATTGCTGGCGCGAGGCTTTTGATGGTGTCTTTCCCTCTTATCAGCTTGTAAGTTATATTGCGTTTTATTCTTGATATTAGTTTTAGTTTAACTGTACTTACATTGTTCCTATTTTTAAGTTGCGTTAGTTCTAGTTCTTTTACAGTGTATACTGTTGTAATTGCTATTAAGTTGTGCTCTACACTTAACTGATTTGTGCAAGTGAGAGCATGCACTTTTGTTATCTTTTTTTTTCTTTTTTTGTATTGTTAATCTTTGCCCTTTAGTTTTTCTTGGGCATAATAAATTATATCTATCTATCTATCTATCTCTCTCTCTCTCTCTCTCTCTCTCTCTCTCTCTCTCTCTCTCTCTCTCTCTCTCTCTCTCTCTCTCTCTCTCGTATGCGTATTGTATAAGGCAATTGTGGCACCACATATGGAATATTGCTCAACGGTATTTATAGGTTTGAGTAGAGTACAATTAGATAAGTTGCAAGTATGTCAAAATAGGGCAATTAGGTCAGTACTTAAATGTTCGATATATACCTCATGCGATGAAATGAGGAGTGTCCTAGGAATTATGAGCGTAGAAAAGAGAATTAAGTATAATGTATGTATATTTATGTATAAACTAGCTAATAGATTGTTACCGAGGGGGTTGTGTAATAAGATTGAGAAGGTAGGAGAGCGACATAAGTACAAAACAAGGCAAGTAAACCAATTACAAGTACAATTTAGAAAAACGCGAACAGGACAAAAAGATTTGTTTTATGATGGTATAAGGATTTATAATGAGTTGCCTGAGGAAATAAGAAACATCGATAATAATGTAAGCGAATTTAAAAGAAAATTGAAAGAAAAATGGACTTAAGTAAAGTGTATTGTGTGTATTGTATGATAGCTAAAAGCTAATAAATGTATTCATTCATTCATTCTCTCTCTCTCTCTCTCTCTCTCTCTCTCTCTCTCTCTCTCTCTCTCTCTCGACGTGCTTTTGTGTGAAACGTCTTCATCTCCCAGCGCCGAGCTCTGCTCCTTTTTCTTCTCTTGATCTTTTTCTAACTTCTCCTCCCTCCTACCCGCTTCTACCACGTTGATTTTGATTGTAGACCGCGGGATGATTCGCATCTCCGAGATGTGACACAGCAGATGCGCTGCCGATTTAACTTCCTGATCTTCTCATCTTTGAGAAAAATGCCACGATTTGTCTTAGAGTGACGTAAATTTAGAATCTGTAAAAAGAAACAATAATTCTGCTCATTGTTAGTGAATTGTAGACATTCTCCAGTATATGCTCCTCGTTACATTAATCGTATCTCGAGTTCCCTCGAGTTACGAGTATCTCATTTAGATGCGGACATTTCGGAGCTCTCGCTTCGGATTTCGCGATGTTAGCTCACGCGTGTCTCTTAATTGGCAGTCTTGGCACGCACGTGGCGTTGTCCGAATGACACCCGCAGTTACTGACTTCTTTGAGAAGAGAGGGGTATCGCCCGTGTCATTTCGGTAATCTCTGCGTAATCTTCGCCGCGGTTGAAGCACGGCGAGTTCAAAGTCAGATGCGAAACTGTTGAGAATTAACGAGCGGCACCGAGCAATTGGCATCGGGACGTCTCCCGATTCCTTTCTCCGCCGAACCGATTGCCGGAGAATCATTTCCATCGTTCCGTTCTCATACTGTGTCGGATAATCAGCCGACCGGGGGGAACAACGGTGGAATCGGAAGGAGCCGCCACCGGGGTCCGGTTCACTCCGTCGTCCGGTCCTATAGCGTATAATCAGCGTCCTTTCTTCTTGACGCATTTTCGCGCTACGGTACCCTGTACTTTAAAAGGAACGACACATTGTATCTCCGCCACGCGGACGGTCCGAGCGAAATCTCGTCTTACGTCGGTGTACTCAATTTTTGCGGAAATCGTCACCGACATTAAGTACACACACATACATACATACATACATACATACACACATATATACATATATGTATATACACACTTGCCGAGAAACGTTTGTATCTACCAGGGCCGAATGATGCAGATAGCGATATGGAAAGATATAATAGCAAATACTTATGATTATTTTTTACAAGAAGCAAATGTTGATAAAGCTTATGGATTAACATTGTGTTTTATAAATATGTTGTAACTGCAATTATAATCTTCTAGGATTAATGTTTATGTTATATTGTACATATTGAACACATATTGCCAAAATAATTTTTATTAATTTAACTTTATTAAATTAATTTTATTAATAAAAAAATATGACTTACAGAATCATATTTTTGAAATAAAAATTACATATAATATTGAAAGCTTATTTCGCAATAGTTAAGCTCTTTAAAAAAATTTTGAATTACAAATAAGTAATTTAAAATTACATGAAATTCGCAAATACAAATACAGTCCGTGTAATAAGAGCAAATTTGAGAAATTCGTAATAATGTGGTATAAAAATAAATGTACGGCCCTGGACGACTACCGGTTTTATATGTTTCATCTCGACAATCCGTGATTCGAAGATATGATGGGGGAGAAAGGAAGGAAGAGAGCGAGTACAGCCAATACGATTGCACGCGTATTTTAGCCGCGGACGACAATGTCGCGTTGCGTGCTGCGCGAGGTGCATGGCGCATGTGTGTGTCCGCGCGAGGAGTTTCCAAGTACGCCAAATTATGTTATTGTAACAAGAAGAAGATGTAAGCGCCTCAACGGCGACAGTATCAGCGTTTTCGGAACTTGATCCTCGAAATACACATCTCGTACCTGTTTCACGACCTGAAAATCTGTTTGCAGACAAAAACACTGTGCGATTAATTTTTAAATATTCTTTCACCATGAAAGATAAATATTCAAACAATCGTTTTGAGAGACGACGGTCTAGCGATGAGAAATTTGAAATTGAGACAATGCGACGACTTATATCTGGCTATAATCGAAATTGACATTTTAAGACTGTATATTTATTCAATTCTTGAAATAAGCGACACATTTATCTTTTATTGTAATATCTGTAATCGATTGCTTTGGTTTTTAAGAATTATTAGCTACATATTTTATTTTTGTTTATTGAGTATTCTGTTGTCGCTATAGAGACAAGTATATTGACAACAGAGCGTAAGTTAATATCCTCAAAAGTTATAATTTCGCGTATCCTCCCTTTTTTCACGTTCTCAATTCATCTTCAACAACAGCAACATTGTGTTGGTACGACGTTCACATACATCCCTGAATAAAGATCCGATGAAACAAAGACGACCGCGTGCGTTTCCGTTTACGCAATATCCTTCCGGTATGGCTCTCGTTATATATTTCGGGCTGGAAGTGGACCGCAAACGTTCGAGTTTGTCGCACAATGCCAGAAACCTCCCTCCGCTTTCAGAAACCGGAGGTTCGCTTACAATAGCAAGAAAAAAAAAGAAAACAGTATTACGTGATAATTAATCGTTTCGCGAAGTTTGACCGGAAAATATTTGCAGTTTGTGGCATATTAATAGTTGTTTATAATGGAAAAAAGGAAAAGAGAGTATGATGTTTATTATGACCTATATTCTGAACGCACTTTTATCGCTAAATGCACGCATTTAGTATATGTATAGTTTACGTTACGTATATTATACAATTTCAGAAATAAATGTGCGCATTTATTGATATAAAAGTGCGTTCAGAATACGGACCTATATGTATTTATGTTTTATCAAATTTTGTATTCGACTTATGTTCTTATTTAGAATGTTCATTTTAGAAAAATGTAGACTTTTTTCAGTTTTTTCGGAAATGAGGATATTTTGGACATTTTAAACGTTGTTTAATGTCTTAATTAAGTAGAAATTTTTTTGAATTGATATAATAATTGAAGATAATCCGTAAAACAAAATAGAGATAAACCGGAAATGACCGTTTGATAGTCGATCGGCTTTCATTACGAAGTAAAAGTGGCGACGTGCAGTACCGCAAAGAAACATCCGTTCTGTAATAGTGGCCGGATATCTGATGGTTTGGTGCCGAACAGTACGGTATTTGTAACAAAGTAGAGGAGGTTTCTTCGAAGTTTCTTTCGTAATATGCACGTCTGTGCGTCTGTTGTTTTCCTTTCCTTTCTCAACGAAGGTTTACATGTAAAAATTGCACTTTTTTCCGCAAAAAAGTATAATAAAAAGAACATACAAGATATACATTTTGATATTCACATTGACATCCACGTATTGCGGTAGAAAGTGTTAGAGCTTACCAAAAAGTAATATGTAATTTAATTTAATTTAATTAATAATTTGATAATATTAGAGATGTGCAAAATATTTGAATATGAATCGAATTGAATCGAATAGGGTGAGATTCGATTCGATTTGTATTCGAATTAATAGTTTGCACGTATTCGAATCTCATCCGATTCGATGTGATTCGAATTCGAATTTCTATATAATTCGAATCTGAACTATTCGAAAATTTCGAATCTAAATGGTTCGAATAGGACGAATCATATACATATATATGTATATTGTCAAATTTATTTCTATACTAGCTGGTTACCCGGGCTTCGCCCGGGAGGACATAAATTTTCCGAAAAGCGTGCCCCGTCTCGGCTTCGCCCGAGATTAGAGTGTGGCCGATCAATATCATTCCCAAAATTTATTAAAAATTATGAAACTCTGTTTACGTTCTTTACCCGACAAATTATTTCTACCGTTGTCCGACTCTCACCGCGAGAAGCTCTACGTCGAGATCAGTTCAAAAATACGGAAATTCAATAAAATTAGAAAAATTAATATACTGTTACGCCTCGCTCCGCAATCACAGAACACTCGCGTTCTCGCCGCGCACTCCCGGACTCGCGTGAAGGAAAGAGAACACTTGTTTGCAAAAAAGAACTCAAGTTCATAAATATCACCAAGTTTCAAGTTAATTGGCTTGTAACAATGCGCCCCGAAACGGCATTGTTCCCGGCCAAAATCCGCCGCATACCACCCGGCCGAACATCCGCCGGGTGCAGAAAGGCACAACGTGCCATTATCAATAATTAAGGAACGCGTGCGAAGAAGTCCGCGCAAGGGACTTACCGCGGCAGCCGAAGCACCGAGTAAGGCCGAGGCCGCCCGAAGATCGCCGAACGCCAGCGCCGCGCCGTAACCACGGCCGCCCCACCGCTCCGCCGCGACGCTCGCGCCCGTATCCCCGCCACCGATTACGAAGCGTCGCCACGGGTATATAAGCGAGCAACATTTATCAATGTTGCTATTCCACCGTGAGCCAGCACACCGATCATCCGCTGCTCTCGGTTTCCGAATCCCGCTGATAAGTCCTGGGGTAAGAGAGTCTCTGCCTCCGTCAAGTATATCTCGACGGCTTATCATCCCGACCGCTCCTCGCCTCGCCGCCACGTCCAAGTCCAGAGGGTCTCTGGACTTGTTGAGAGTCTCAACCGTCCGACAAGGCATCCCATCCGCTGTACCGTCGCGAACCAGGATCGGGAGACCGCCCTGTCCTCGCCAAGAGTCTTGGCCGCACGGTACCGCTCTCCCTTCGACGAAATCCAGGCGATCCAGCCCAAGGGGGTCCCCTGGGCTCGCTGAGCGTCTCAGCCGCCCGACACCGTCGATTCGAATCGCGTTACCGCCAACGTACCGCGCGTCACACGCGCCGCGAATCCCAGCGAATGAAACCGTAGCGCGCAAGTCTGTAACATCCGCATCCGTAATACACGACCGCCGCACCGCGAGCCGCTGCAATAGCCGCGTACATAATCTCAGCGGGAACAGTCTGTAATAACGATATGTAAAATAGCATCGAACATTGTGAAATAAATCTGTTACATTGAATCGTTAAATCACGCCTTGTGTCTTCCTCCGCGCCTACTCCGAACCCTGACCAGCCGCGAGCTAGATCCGCGCGTCGGAAGTTAGGTTGTTTTATGGCGCCCGAACAGGGACCTGACTGAAAGGATAAGACACAAGACGCGGCGAAAATGAAAGAGTGTTACTACAGACTGAACAAAGCCGACTTAATAGTCGAATTAGAGAGACTCGGGATCGACACGGAGGGCAATCTCGGCGAGCTCCGCCACCGTTTAAGCCGATACATAGAGGAACACCCCGAGGAGTTCAAAACGACCGAGACAACCCGACTCCGCGTCCCGCCGCTCAACCTACCCGCGTCTCCGACGGTGACCGTCATCCCCGCCGGCCCACTGACCAATCCCGCCCCCTCCACGACGAAAGTCATGAATCAAATGCGGAAATGGGGCCTGCATTTCGACGGGAAGGATCCCTGGGCGTTTTTGGAACGAGTCGACGAACTCCGCGCCGCGTACGGATTTTCCGATGACCACTGGCTCCGCGGTTTGCCGGAACTCCTGAGGGGGGACGCCCTCCTGTGGTACCGTAATAGCCGCGACGGATGGTTCTCCTGGGGGGACTTTATCACCGACTTTAAGGAAACATTCTTGCCGCAACGATACCGGCTGCAGCTCGTTAACGAAATTCGCGATCGCGTGCAAAGAGACGGGAAATCGTACACCAAATACGCGACGCACTTACTCGCACTTATGCGACGGGCAGGGGGGTACTCCACCGAAGAACAGGTGGAGCAGCTATACGAAAATTTACACCCCGATTACCAGAATCGGATCTGGCGAAGCGACGTGAGCAGCCCCCGCGATCTCCAGCAACGAGCGGCCGAATACGAAAGGCTTCAAGCCAACCGGAAGAAGCGCAACTCCGCGCGGGCCAGCACGCACGATACCCCGACCACCGCCGCCGTGTATAACCGCCAAGAATGCTGCTGGCGATGCAAGCAACGGGGGCATACGCGATTTGACTGCCGCCGGCCAGCCCGAAAATTCTGTTCCCAATGTGGCAAGGATGGAGTCCTCACGAAGGACTGCCACCCACCGCCGGGAAACGACGCCGGGACCGCGGAAAACCCGGCCGCCCCCCGGTCCTGAACGTAAGGTTTGCCCCCCGGCCGCATCTGAACGTACAAATAAACGGAGAGCCGCTCGCCGCGCTATTAGACACGGATTCCGACATTTCCTTCGTGAGCGAAAAGACCGCGACAATGGCCCGAGAGCTAGGATTCGAAATTTTGCCGGAAAAAGGAGAGGTACAACTAGCCAATGGCCACCACCTCACGATCCCAGGCCGCATCCGCTTACCGATCCGGACCACCTATCGAACCATTTGGCACGAATTTTCAATTATGCCAAACCTCGCGAGCGCGCTCCTCCTGGGGATCGACTTCTGGGCCAAACTCGGACGGGCAATCCCGCCGCCCCCCGACCACAGGACAGCGCCACGCGCAACCCCCGGGACCGCCGCAACCGAGGGAATATCGCCGCGTACCCCGGCCGAGGACGAACAACTACGCGCGTTTCTGAAAGAAGAATTACCTCTCTTCGAGGTACTACGCGGACCTACCGACCGCGCGTTTCACGATATCCGCCTTAAGCCCGGCGCCGGCCCGATCAAACAACGGTACCGGCCTCGCAACCCGGCCATGCAGGCGGTCATCGACGACGAAGTCGAAAAAATGGAGCGAGAGGGAATAATCGAGCGCTCACACAGCGCATGGAGCTCCCCCGTGGTCATAGTCCGCAAGAAGGACGGAAAATACAGATTTTGTATCGACTTCCGACAGGTCAACGACGCCACCGAACCGGATGCGTATCCGCTACCGCAAATAACCGCGACCCTCGATAAGCTCCGCGGAGCAAAGTATCTGACGACCCTCGATCTCAAAATGCTACTGGCAAGTCCCTCTCACCCCATCCAGCCGGCCGATCACCGCGTTTACCGTACCCGGTAAGGGGCTCTTCCATTTCGTAGTGATGCCGTTCGGCCTGCACTCCGCCCCCGCCACGTTTCAACGGCTCCTCGATACAATACTCGGGCCAGAATTAGAACCGCACGTGTTCGTATACCTCGACGATATAATCATAATCAGCGAGACATTCGAAGAACACCTGCGAATACTGCGCGAAGTCTTCCGTCGCCTCCGCGCCGCGAACCTAAAAATCAACCCCGAGAAATGCAAATTCTGCGTCGACCAACTGCAATACTTAGGTCATATCGTCGACCGCGAAGGGATCCGCACCGACCCCGGGAAAGTTAAAGCCGTGGCTCAATGGCCCAGGCCGCAGACCGTGAAACAAATTCGACAGTTCTTAGGCGTCGCTTCGTGGTACCGACGGTTCATACAGGACTTCGCGACCGTTGCCGCACCGCTTACCGCGCTCACGCGCAAACACGCGCGCTGGGCCTGGGGGCCAGAGGAAGAGCACGCATTCGAGAGTTTAAAGACGACCCTCACAACCGCGCCGGTCCTCGCTTGCCCGGATTTCACGCGCCGATTTATCCTGCAAACCGACGCCAGTACAACCGGACTAGGGGCCGTATTAACACAAAACTTCCCGGAAGGCGAACGAGTCATCGCCTACGCCAGCCGCACCCTCAACCGGGCCGAACAAAATTATAGCGCCACCAAGCTCGAATGCCTGGCCGTCGTCTGGGGGATACGCCGCATGCGGGATTATTTGGAAGGCTACCCCTTCACCGTGCTAACCGATCACCAGTCGCTCCGCTGGTTACAAAAACTCGACGCTCCCGCCGGGCGACTTGGCCGCTGGGCATTCGAGCTCCAGCAATATAACGTAGAAATCAAATACCGGAAAGGAGCCCTTAACCGGGTCGCGGACGCGCTATCGCGTCAGCCCACGACCGCCGCGGTTACCGCTCCGTCCCGTTGCCCGTGGTACCGCCGGACCCTCCGCGCCGTGCAGGACGCACCGCAGGATTATCCGGACTACGATGTTAGAGGGGGGAAATTATTCCGCCACGTACTACACGAGCTTGACTTCCGGGAAGTCCCCGCCGAGAGCCAGTGGAAAGAATGCGTCGAGAAAGACCGCCGTCCCGAGATCCTTTACCGCAACCACGACGCACCGACAGCCGGACACCTCGGGATAGCAAAGACTATCGCCCGCGTCGCCCAACTCTATTATTGGCCGGGAATGTTCAGGGAAATAGCCCGGTACGTGCGAAATTGCCCCACGTGTCTGAAACACAAGGTAGCACAGGTCCGACCGGCGGGCACCCTCCACGCAACCGCCGTCGCACGCCCATGGCAACAAGTAACCCTCGACCTGATAGGGCCCTTACCGCGGTCAAAAGGGGGGCACACGTGGTTGCTAACCATGCAAGACCGATTCTCGAAATGGCTAGAAATGCGCCCCCTCCGTCGCGCCACCGCCTCCGCCGTAACCGCGAACATCGCCGAGGCAATACTGTTTCGCCACGGGTGCCCCGACATCATTCTCTCAGACAACGGGACACAACTCCGCTCGGCAAAACTGGAAAAAATGTTAGCCGCGCATCACGTACGCCACGCCTATACGCCCGTGCACGCGCCACACTGCAACCCCGTGGAGCGAACCAACCGCGTCGTCAAGACTATGATATCCCAGTATGTAGACAAGAATCATCGAAACTGGGACGCACGAATCCCCGAATTGCAATTCGCGTATAATACAGCGCGGCACGAGGCAACCGGCTACACTCCGGCGTACCTGATATACGGCCGCGAGCCCGTATCCCCGCTAAACCGAGACGCGATACCAGATACCGCCGCCGCACCCCCTCCCGACGAGACGCGCCGACACCTCGAGGAGGCCTTTGAGCTCGCGCGGATACACCTAGCACACGCGTTCCAACGACAGGAAAAATATTATAATTTGCGCAGACGGGCGTGGAAGCCGAAGCTGGGCCAGTGGGTGTAGAAGCGCGAGTACCCGCTATCGAATAAAGCAGCCGCATTCAACGCGAAACTCGCGCCAAAATTCCGAGGCCCCCTCGAGGTACGTCGAATCGTCTCTCCCGTAATCGTAGACCTGCGCGATAAGCACGGCAAATGGATACGTCACATCCACGTGCAAGATTTGAAACCGGCCCCCTCTCCGGCGACCGAAGAAACGGACGGCGCGAGCGATACCGAAACCGACACGGGCGAAAACATTGTCGACCCCGACGATGACACCGGAGAAAACACCGAAGATGACAACGGAAAATAGGCGACAGCGAGAAAACCCCTCTCCCGACTAACGAACCAATCAGCAAAACGGCGATCTGCAACGAGGGATATAAAAAGAAAAGCCGAAATCGAGCAAAGAACATTTGAGATTTCGACATGGAGCCTACTACCGAAGAGCGAAATATCTTGGACGAGATCGACAAGATTCTCGCCGAACCCGTCGAGGAGTACGACCCAGCCTGTCCCGAGCTCGGCACGACGTGGACGAGGCTATTCGCCCCGGGATCTGCCGCCGCCACCGCCGCAATCACCAGAGGCCACGGATCCACAGCCGCTCCGCCGACACACAAAAATGTGCCGACGGTCGGTTGCGTGATACAACGGTCCGACCATCAGCAGCGACGGAAACTCGAGTGGCTGACCACCCCGCCGCCACCTGCACCGATATGCCGAGCGAAAATTACGCTGGAGGCATACAAGGCCCGAAAGGGGCTCGCCGCTAAGACGGCCCCGCCAGCACCAGCCGCCGGCGAAGGCTCACCGGCCCACGGAGCACCGGCCCACGGAGCACCGGCCCACGGAGCACCGGCCGCAGCACCGTCCGCCGCACCATCCGGCCCCGGGGAAATCCGGCCGCTCCGACCAAGAGGGCCAGAAGTGGCACCACCCATTCCGGTGGAGGTAGAAGACGGCCACGTTATCTTGGTACCCCACTTCGCCGCACACCACACGCGGGAGTGGAAAACGCGTTCCCGAGGCCGACGATGGCATATTAGGTTTAATCGAACGGGAACGGTTCGGACGGTTCGAGAAATTAAACCGCAGCTCTCGACCTAATGCGCCAAATTCGCGCATCTGAAACGGGGGGAGTGATGTAACAATGCGCCCCGAAACGGCATTGTTCCCGGCCAAAATCCGCCGCATACCACCCGGCCGAACATCCGCCGGGTGCAGAAATAATTAAGGAACGCGTGCGAAGAAGTCCGCGCAAGGGACTTACCGCGGCAGCCGAAGCACCGAGTAAGGCCGAGGCCGCCCGAAGATCGCCGAACGCCAGCGCCGCGCCGTAACCACGGCCGCCCCACCGCTCCGCCGCGACGCTCGCGCCCGTATCCCCGCCACCGATTACGAAGCGTCGCCACGGGTATATAAGCGAGCAACATTTATCAATGTTGCTATTCCACCACAGTATATACAGTAGCGCAACTCCTCTGATTTCGTGTTGGCCAAAACGGATTGCGCATGCGCGAAATAAAGCACTACCTCTGTCTCTTTTCTTTTTACTGTCTTTCCTTTTCTAACGGATTTAGAGGCACATTTAAATGCTAAGGCGTTAAAGTGATATAGACAGCTATAGATTGACTTGATAAAAGTCGGAAAAAAATTGTGTGAAGTGTGTGATTGTAAAGTATGTGATTGTGAAGAGATTTGTGAAGTGATTGTGAAGTGATTTGTGTATTGGAAGTATAGGAAGGAAAGTTAACCTGTTTTTATACAGGTTTTCTTTTCTTTGAGAGCACTTTGATCTTAGCTTTGTTTCAGATTTTTTGCTACGAGAAAGGAATTAGAAAATGGAAAAAACTATTAAAAGCGTTAAAAGAGAAACTCATTGGTGTGCAGTGACAGGATGTATGAGCATCATAAATGTGAAAAAACGACACTTCTTCCTTTTTCCAAATGAACATGATAGGTACAATACTATTTTAATAATTGTTTACACCATTATTTCATTATTTGCGTAATTTAATTAATTATTCTGATATACAGGTGGTTGGCATGGGTTCAAGCATGCAGAAGATTGGATTTAATACCAAAAGGCCCCGAGTATGCTCACCGCAATTGTCGATTGTGCCATGTACATTTTGAGGAAGATCAATATAAAATCGTCAAAAGTCGAGCTCGCCTTCATCCAGATGCTTAGAGTTCACTAATAATAAGTAAGTTTTTATTTATATTAGTTTTAATTACTCTTTATTTGAAAAATCTAGTTTTGTGATACTTCAGAATATTTTTGATAGTAATATAAAATAATTAAACATATATTATTTTACAGCAGTACTACAGCTTCTACAGTATCAACGGATGTAATAGTATCAATGGAAAATGAAAACACAAATGTGTAAGCTATTTTTGCATTTATTATAAAAATATTAGAAAAATTAAATTTAAATTAACACATAACTCAAATCAACTTTTTTCCAGAAGCACAATAATGGACAACGATGAGTGTTACGCCTTGAACATTGAACAACACATGTCAATGGACACTGTACAAGAAGAAACAAGGTGCGTCAAATAAAAAAAAATATATATAGGGAAAAAAGGCTCTTGTCCTAGGTCCTTCTTTCCGTCCACCATAAAAAGAATTTATAGTGAAAAGGATAAGAGGCTACAAGGGCCCGCAAGGATCCTGTAAAATTTCAGTCTGCTTCAGTCTGCTGGTAGCAACCAAATGCAGAAGTACTCAAATCGATGAAGAACAATTTAACATATCAAAAAATTAAGAAATATATTTACAACTCGTTTTTCTATATTTAAATTTATATTTTATAACATATAGTTGACTTCAAAGAAGATGTATGAATTCTTTTATATTTTTTCAGTTATTCTAATGATGTGTATAAAATGGTCTACATGTCTACAATTAACTTATTAGAAAAACGTGTCCAATTCAAAAATTAAAATACATTTATAATAATAAAATTCTGAATAAGACTTTAATATCATAAGATAAAAAAGCTGTCATCAACAATAGTTGATTGTAATGGTATATACTACATTATATAAGACTTTATCTTCTTTGAAGTTAACTATATGTTATAAAATATAAATTCAAATATAGAAAAAAGAGTTGTAAATATATTTCTTAATTTTTTGATATGTTAAATTCTTCATCGATTTGAGTACTTCTGCATTTGGTTGCTATATACCAGCAGACTGAAGCAGACTGAAATTTTACAGAATCCTAGCGGGCCCTTGTGGCCTCTTGTCCCCTTTATTATAAATTATTTTTATGGTGGACGGAGAGAAGGACCTAGGACAAGAGCCTTTTTTCCTTAGAAAAGTTTTCTTATATGATGTACAAAATATGCACGTGTTGAGTTTGAAAACTAAAATCGATCGGTTTAGATATATGGAATGTGGATTACGCGCGTTGCTCTTCTAATAACATTGAATAATATCGATTTTACGTATCATTTCTATCTTCAAATATTTGATTAATTATTTGAAGTTATTTTTACAAGTGATTTTGTCCGACGTGAAATATAATTTCATGTTTAAGAATCGTCACAATTACCACATATTTTATATACAAATACTAAAACCAAAATTGTAATAGCTCATTTAACTCGATTTTTTTGTAGCAATACATGTTTCAACGTTGGAACGTTTGAGATGGATCTGGATGTACAGATTGCAACTCCATCAACAAGCAGAGAAGAAAATAACAGGTAATAATAAAAGACTAAATTATTTTCATAAATACTTACCAAAAACATATATATAATAATTTTTTTTTAATGTTTAGAAAATATTTGAATATTGTAATAAAAATAACATTCTTTTAACCTTTTGCAGTAACTTGCAATCACCTAAACCTGAACGTGTAATGAATAATGATGCTGAAATTGCTGGACCGTAAGTTTTATTTATTTTACTTTAATCTATATATCTCTTTAGCCCGTATCAGACTACGGATTGGGATTGAGATTGGATTGAAATTTAATCAATCAGAACAGAGAAAACTGATCTCAAGTTTAGTAAACTTTGCTCTGATTGGTCTTTCAATCCAATCTCAATCCCAATCCGTAGTCTGATACGGGCTTTACTGTATTAACTTATCATCTGTTTTTGCAATCTGTAAGAAATGTAAATATTTTGTGTGCGCAGGAGCACATCTGGCACATGTACGAAGACCCAGCAAGCAAATATGTCTTCCGACAATTCTCCTCGAAAAACGAAACTGAGGTTGAAGAATGAGAAGTTGAAAGCGCAAGTTAAAAGTCTGCGAGAAACGATTCGACGGTTACGAAAAGGTAAAGTGCCTAACTCCAAAAAAAAGCAGCAAATGCGGAGGATGTGGATCAGTTTGAGACTCTGCGTACATTAGGAAGTAAGTTATTACCTGTAAGGTTTGCGAGATTATTGTCGGCACAAATTGATGCGCAAGTAAAACGTAGTCGCGGTAGAAGGTACGATCCTGAATTTAAAAAATTCGCATTATGTTTATATTTTTTAAGTCCGCGAAACTATAGAGAATTGAAGAAATCAATTCCATTACCCTCAATACGTTGTTTACAATCATTGACTCAAACGTGGAATATTGCACCTGGTTTAAATAATAAAATTTTTGATACTTTAGCATTAAAATTAAAGTCATTACCTCCGATGGATAGACATTGTATTTTATGCGCAGATGAGATGAGTTTAAAATCTCATTTATTTTATAATGTATCACGAGATGAAATTATTGGGTTTGAGGATAATGGAAAGGAAAAATCATCTGTACCTGCAAACAACGTTTTTGTTATAATGGCACGTAGCATTGCAGGAAATTGGAAACTTCCCTTATGTTATTGTTTTGTCGAAAGTACATGTCGGAATCATGATTTAAAAAGTATAATATTCGAAACAATAATTAAATTAAGAATGAGTGGTGCAACAGTACATGCATTAGTAACAGATATGGGATCTAATTTTATCCATTTATCTCGCGAGCTAGGAATTTCGACAAAAAACTCAACCTTTTCAGTTGAGGAGGAAGAAGTACTTTACATTTTTGATACTCCTCATTTATTAAAAGCAACACGCAATAATCTCCTGAAGCATAATTTTCAGTTTAATAATAAAATAGCATCATGGACTCACATTGTTCAATTTTATATGAAAGATAGTAAACAATGGATAAAATTGGTACCTAAATTAACGAAATGCCATATTGAACCCAATGGTTTTTAAAGAATGAAAGTGAAACTTGCTGTCCAAGTATTTAGTAATCGTTGCGCTGCAGGCATGTGTACACAAATGTCTCACGGTTTACTTCCAAGTGAAGCAGTTGGAACCATTGATTTAATAGACCATTTCGATAAATTATTTGATATTTTGAATTCTTTTACTGCAAGTAGCCCTAAAAAATATGGTAAAGTTTTTACCGGAAGCAAAATACAACAAGAGTTTTTAGAAGAAATGATATGCTTTTTGAAAAGTATTAAAGTCATTGATAAAAAGGGTACTAATGTAAAAGTAAGATGTTTTGAATGCTGGCAGATAACGATTAAAAGTATAATAAAACTTTGGGAAAAATTAAAATGTTATAATTTTCCATACTTGAAAACACGTAGGATTAATCAAGATTGTCTCGAAAATTTTTTTGGTTCGATTAGACAACAAGGTGGTAATTCTTTAAATCCAACACCTATACAATTTTCACGCGCTTTCAAAAAACTGTTCAGTATAACATTTCTGAAACATCCAGATACGCAAAATTGTGCTCCAGATGGAGATGATATGTTAAGTCTAATTGGGACACCAAATTCTACTTCATCTACCGTATCTGAATCTGACTCCATCTTCAACGCGTATAATTCTAGACATCCCAAATCATGATTATTATACAATGGATCTGCCAGAAGAAAATGCATTTAAATATGTATGTGGGTACCTAACAAGAAAATGTTTAGAAATACATTCATGTGATACATGTATAGACTATGTAAATAAAAGCAAGGCTACTTTTGATGATACAACAACGTTATATTCTTCATTTCGAGCTTATGAAAACAATGAAACAAACATGTTCGGGAACTTAAATGTAGCAAGCGATGATTTCTGTTTATATATACATAAGTTAGAAGAAATATTTGTGACAAATTTTGAACAAAATTGTTTTCAGAAAAATATTGGCAGTTACTTATTTCAGCTTGTGCAAAATATAATTTTTGAACCGCCGTGTCCGCATTTTCCTAAAATATTTCTTATCAAATTATTTTTGCGTATGCGTATTTATTATACATTATCAGAACATAACAAATCATGTAAAAAGAAAGAAAGTAAGAAGAAAAATAGAAAACTTATAAATATTCTACATTTATAAAAAAATCTTTTTTGATCTTCACTTTTTTATATCTGTATCTAGTCTTGTTTTTATAAGTATTTATGTAATTACATATTTTTATATTTATATTTATTATTACTATTATTATATTATTTTTGCTTTTTGTCTGTCTCTCTTTTCGATTTGTATCGAGGTGGATCGAGTAGCTGAGATACGAATAGATGAGAGAGGTTGGTGAAAAGAAGTTGGAGAAGTTTGTGTATTATTATTAGTATTACAATGCGCAAATTATATATTTAGTTTTTAATATTAATAAGCCATGCAATTTCTTTTGTGCAATAGCTTAGCATTATCAGTAAAGTTTTCAATAATATGTATTCATTATTTGTAAAATTTTATTTAAGTATTTATAATATATACGCATTGTATATGTTATAAAATAAAATGTAAAAATTTTATTAATATATATTGACCACGTATTATCGTACCATTAAAAAATTGTGTTTATTACTACAAATATTTAATATATAATATATTGTAAAATGTGACATATTTTATAAAAATAAAAATAAATGTATACATTTAATCTAAAAAGTGTTATATTAATTTAAAATGTTTACATAATTTCTTTGTGTGTATACTATGTGTGTATACTTTTATGTGAAAAATTTAATCTATATGTATATATTATATGTGTGTTATATACTTATTTTACATTTATTCCTGACTTATTTTATACATATATATATATATATATTTATACATAACATACTATTATTATTAGTATAATATTTCATATATTAGTATTTATATTTTATTATTTTGCATCATTAACAATTAATCTATTATTTATGTAATATTTTTTGATATTTTAATTTCTTTCATTTTTTTACGCGTGCATTGTTAACATTGTACATCGTTAACAATAATTCTGCATAATTTTTATTGAAACTAACAGACACAGTTGTATCTCGCGCCAACTGCGTTAAACTAATAACCTCAATATGGGCTAACGAGTAGGAAAGAAAGAGATGACGAAGAGAGAAGTGAGACAGAATACTGCTTTATTTCGCGCATGCGCACTCCATTTTGGCCAACACTAACATCAAAGGTGCCGGCCGAGAGTTGCGCTACTGTATATACTGTGATTCCACCGTGAGCCAGCACACCGATCATCCGCTGCTCTCGGTTTCCGAATCCCGCTGATAAGTCCTGGGGTAAGAGAGTCTCTGCCTCCGTCAAGTATATCTCGACGGCTTATCATCCCGACCGCTCCTCGCCTCGCCGCCACGTCCAAGTCCAGAGGGTCTCTGGACTTGTTGAGAGTCTCAACCGTCCGACAAGGCATCCCATCCGCTGTACCGTCGCGAACCAGGATCGGGAGACCGCCCTGTCCTCGCCAAGAGTCTTGGCCGCACGGTACCGCTCTCCCTTCGACGAAATCCAGGCGATCCAGCCCAAGGGGGTCCCCTGGGCTCGCTGAGCGTCTCAGCCGCCCGACACCGTCGATTCGAATCGCGTTACCGCCAACGTACCGCGCGTCACACGCGCCGCGAATCCCAGCGAATGAAACCGTAGCGCGCAAGTCTGTAACATCCGCATCCGTAATACACGACCGCCGCACCGCGAGCCGCTGCAATAGCCGCGTACATAATCTCAGCGGGAACAGTCTGTAATAACGATATGTAAAATAGCATCGAACATTGTGAAATAAATCTGTTACATTGAATCGTTAAATCACGCCTTGTGTCTTCCTCCGCGCCTACTCCGAACCCTGACCAGCCGCGAGCTAGATCCGCGCGTCGGAAGTTAGGTTGTTTTAGGCTTCTTTTCAATTCAAAATTCAATAATTATTATCTATATCTATACTATTATATAAAATCCTTACGGGTAGTGTATGTTTGTGCGTTTTTAACTTAAAAACTATTGTACCGAATTTTTACCACAAATATATGAAATAGGAGTAGAATTTTCTGGAAAGTGCTATAGGGTATATAGTTTTTCGTTACCAATTTTCTGGAAACTAATTTTTTTAATTCTTTATTTTTTAAATATTAAAATAATTAAAGAAATCTGTTTCCAGAAAATAGATAATAAGAAACTACATACCCTATAGCACTCCCCGGAAAATTCATTTATTTGGTATATCGTTCGCAAGTGTGGCATGCTTCATATATATGTGTCAACTTGTGAAAGAGAGAGAGAGGGAGAGAGACAGAATAATTACCGTTCTCTGTCTGTATGTACGCGAACTAATAAAAGATAGAGAATGATCAAGAGACACGGTAGTGTCTCGCGCCAAGTACACGCGGAGCGAGACCGCACCGTGACTCTTTTACGCGACGCGACGGGTTGCGAGTACCCGAGATGTTGAGATCTCGATAACGAGTGAACGGATCAAGTTCTAAGTAGGCTTAATCGATAGTTGGGATCAAAATAAGGGGGGTATCTCCTGTATAATTTTCCGCTACGTGCCCTACGAGCGGAGATATTGCGACGCAAAGTCCAAATGTGAAAATTTTTTATTACGATACTCCTCCTCCTCCTCCTCCTCCTCCTAACGCCGATCTGTGTGATCACGTGATCAGAGAAAATGTCCCTTTCACTTTTTCGACACTGGCGGCGCAGGTATCGCCAGTTTCGATATCGCGCGCGTATTTCGAACGATCTAGTAGGTAAATTATTAAAAGGTCGATAGACTTATCGGTCAGAAGGAAGATTTCTATTTAACTAAATTAAGTATTTATATAATATATATTGATATTAAAAGACTCGCGCCCGCTACGCGGCGCACCGTCGTATATTTTCGCATTAGTGAAATTTAACATCGACCTCTATATCTAGGGCAACGACATCATTCTTTGGTTTACCCTTGAAACTTGGTGACATTTATGAATATATGTTCGGCTCAGAAGTTCGAGCTCAGAAGTTCGCTCCGAACATATATTCATAAATGTCACCAAGTTTCAAGTTAATTGACTTCTTTTCAATTCAAAATTCAAAATTCAATCACCGAAAAATTCGTCAAACTTCTGATACCTGCTTCCAAAAAAATTGGTAATGAAAAATTATATACTTTATAGCACTCCCCGGAAAATTCAACCCCTACTTTATGTACAATTCTTTGAGATTCGGTCATTCCGAAACCGGTTTCCAAAAAAATCGGTAACAAAAAATAGTACATTTTATAGCACTCCCCGAGAAATTCTACTCCTTCTTCATGTATAATTTTTTAAGAATCAATCAATTATTTCCCGAAAAATTTAAAAAATTAAAAAAACCGGTTTCCAAAAAGATCGGTAACAAAAAATTATATTATCTATAATTCCTTGAAATTCGGTGAATTATTTCCCGAAAAATTAAAAAAATTAAAAAAACCGGTTTCCAAAAAATTGGTAACAAAAAACTATACACATAGTGGCACTCCCCGGAAAATTCTACCCCTATTTCATATATTTCAATCAATTATTTCCCGAAAAATTTAAAAAATTAAAAAAACCGGTTTCCAAAAAGATTGGCTATACAAATTATACAGTTTGTAACACTCCCCGGGAAATTGTACCCCTGTTTTATATACAATTCTTTAAAATTCGGTCAATAAATTCCCGAGAAATTGAAAAAATTTTGGTACCGATTTCCAAAAAAATCGGTAATGAAAAATTATACACCTTATGGTACTCCCCGGGAAATTCTACCCTAGTTTTATATACAATTCTTTAAGATTTGATCAATTATTTGCCGAAAAATTGGGAAAATTTTGGACACCGGTTCCCAAAAAAATCAGTAACGAAAAACTATACACTCTATAGCACTCTCCGGAAAATTCTACCCCTGTTTCATATATAATTCTTTAAAATTCGGTTGAAAACTGTAGATTTGCATAGCGGACAAACATACAAACATACAAACATACATTCATTTTTATATATATAGAGAAGATATAAGTATACCGGACGTCTGTTTGTCTGTCTGACCGTGAACTATTACTCATTCGTTAGTGGATCGAATTTTTACCAAAAGTATGTGAAACAGGGGTAGAATTCCCCGAGGATAAAAATGTCGCGGCCAATTTTTTACTACCAATTTTCTGGAAACCGATTTTTCTAATTTTTCTAATTTTTAAAAGAATTATATATAAAACAGGAGTAGAATTTTCCGGGGGGAACTATAAAGTGTATAATTTTTTGTTACCGATCTTTTTAAAAGCCGGTTACAAGATTTTTCCAATTTTTTTTAATTTCCGAAAAATTAGAAAAATTTTGTAACCGGCTTTTAAAAAGATCGGTAACAAAAAATTATACACTTTATAGCACTCCCCGGAAAATTCTACTCCTTGACCGAATCTTAAAGAATTATATGAAATTGGGGTAGAATTTCCCGGGGATTGCCATAAAGTGTATAATTTTTCGTTACCGATCTTTGGGAAAATCAGTATCAGAAAATTTTCCAATTTTTCGGAAATTAATTGACCGAATATCAAACAATTGTATATGAAGTAGAGGTAGAATTTTCTGGGAAGTGCCATCAAGTGTACAATTTTTTGTTACCGATTTTTTGGGAAACCGGTTACGAAATTTTTTTAATTTTTTGGGAAGTAATTGACCGAATCGCAAAGAATTGTATATGAAGTAGGGGTAGAATTTCCCGGGGAGTGCGATACAGTGTATAGTATTTTGCTACCGATTTTTTGGAAATCGATTTTTCTAAATTTTCGGGAAGTAATTGACCGAATTTAAAAGAATTATATATGAAACAGGGATAGAATTTTCCGGGGAGTGCAACAAAGTGTATAATTTTTTATTACCGATTTTTTTGGAAACCGGTTACAAAATTTGTCCACTTTTTTGGAAATTAAGTGACCGAATCTTAAAGAATTATTATATGAAGTAGAGGTAGAATTTCCCCGGGATTGCTATAAAGTGTACAATTTTTTGTTACTGATTTTTTTGGGAACCGGTTACAAATTTTTTCCAATTTTTCGGGAATTAATTAACCAAATCTTAAAAAATTATATATGAAATAATAAAAGTCGTGTCAAAATTTTTTTTAATTTTTGGAGGATAAGTTTAATTTATTATTAATGGATAATTTTTCATTAATGAATTGATTTTTTTGAAACCGGTTACGAAGTTTTTCTAATTTTTCTAAAAGGGTTTCCGTTTTTTGTTTAAAAAAATGTACGTGATTGTTCTAATTTCTTCAAATTTTGAGATATTAGCTGAATTTTTTTAAGAGATATTTCCCGAATTTGGGAAATAACCGACCAAATTTTAAAGAATTGTATATAAAACAGGGGTCGGGAAATAATCGACCAAATTTCAAAGAATTGTATATGAAACAGAGGTAGAATTTTCCGGGGAGTGCTATAAAGTGTACAATTTTTCGGTAATGTTTCATGGAACAAAGGCGGCGGTGATCGAACCGTCGCCGGAACGTCGAGCGCAATTCAATTGTCGCGGTGGTCAAATTTGTTGTTAATTAACTAGGCAACGAAATAATCAATAAGTCACGCGAATCTTTGAGAGTAGACGATCCATCGTGTCCTTCTTCACAAAACGATCATTTATACGGTGATATTATTTCACGCGATCGAGCCGAGTCTCGAGCACGCGAAAGAGCCGAGTCTCTCATACGAATACGCGATCGAGCCGAATCTCGAGCACGCGAAAGAGCCGAGTCTCTCATACGAATATGCGATCGAGCCGAGTCTCGATTTCGGGGCCCCGTTCGTGATACCGAGTGTCGCCATTCATCTCTTACACATACGTATTCTCTCATTAAATGTTTATCCAATTGTACACTACGCAAACTCAGGGGGTTTTTATGCCTTAACAGGCTTTTCCCCCATGAGCCAATAAAGGATTATTTCCCTTGGCTCAAAATCACGACTTATTTATTTTCACCATCTCGAAACCGGGAAACGTCTTCATGTTGAAGAGGTTTTCGACGATACAGTTAACGATTTTTTTGAAAGCTGGAATCAGAAATTTTTTTCAATTTTTCGGGAATTAATTGACCGAATTTTAAAGGTAAATTTTTCCGGGGAGTGTAGAATTTTTCGGGGAGTGCTTTGTATATGAAGTAGGGGTAGAATTTTCCGGGGAGTACTATAAAATATATAATTTTTCGATTACGAAATATACGTGAAGAATTAAAGAAAATTGACCAAATCTTAAAGAATTGGGTCTTTAACCGACTTTTACCTAACAGTATATTCTGATAGATCATGGCATACTTTCTTTGTAAACTTTTTGAATTTTTGCAATATCTTCAAAATTGAAGAAGATATAGTACACAAAAATGTGCTGTGACGTCATAATGTTGTTGCGAAATCTTTTGAAGTTGCCGTCGTCAAAGAAACTTTAGCAAGTTATAACTTTCTCAAATTTAGGTTTTTTTTTTTAATTCAAAAAGTACTAAAAATCGGCTTAGATTCTCTACATTAATTATGGATACCGCTTAATAAAAAAATTTTACTTAAAGACCCAATTGTATATGAAGTAGGGGTAGAATTTTGCGGGGAGTACTATAAAATATATAATTTTTCGATTACAAAATTTTTTTATGTTTTTTGTTTTATTACTTATTGACTTTTTGTATTTCTTTTTTTAGTTTATTTTATATAAGAATCGTGTTATTGCTCGATTTGTCATGAGATGATTCATAAATAAATCCAATAGCTTTTAAGTGTGCAAGTAGAAACTTGCACATTGCTTCCTCATATAGATCTATAGTTTCCTAGCTTTGAGGTCCTCGCGCTAGCTTTGAGTCTCCGCGCTTCGCGCGGGCCGAAACGCTAGTAAAATTATATTTCCCGTTAATAAGCAAAAGTATGGTCGTGTTAATAAGTATATTCAGAGAGTGTATTTCAACCGCTCACTGAACAGCTAAATAGCAGTCAAGGTTTATTTCTGACATGCTAATTTTTGACATGCTCTGTGACCCTATCAAATTGTAAGTATAAAAAGTTTATATATAGGTAAAAAAATAGTAAGCTATAAGTATTAATAATAAAATAATTTATAGGTTTATTTTAATTTTTATGTATGTAATTGGATAATATTAATGGATACTATATTAGAGTATCTTAATAATTTATCTATGACTTTTTACCTAATTGTTTCAGGGCCTGCGACATTAAATAAAATATATTTTATTATAGTTTTATATTAAACATTTAAATATGTTTTTTGCTTTGAAAGAATTTATATTATATAATTAATATTACTTTTTACATTAAATATTTTTCTATTATCCACGTGTTAAAATTCAATTTAATAATAATTATATTGTTAATTAAAAATTATATTCCAACGATTTGATTTAAAATTATTCGATTCGCTTTGATTCAAATGAAATTTTGTCGATTTGATTCGAATTCGAAAAAGGAAATAAAATTCAATTTGACATACAAAATTTTTGATTCGCACATCTCTAGATAATATACATAGAGAAAAGTACCCGATTATGAGATACCATATCTATTTTGTGTGATTGCCGGAAGTCTATGGGCAGAATTGAAAAATATAGTAGGTCATTTTGAAGGGAATTTAATAAGCTTTTAGATGCTGAAATGCAAAATTTAATTTAAATATTAATTTTGCTGAAAATTAGAAAAATGTGAAAAATGAGCTTTCGGCAAAATCGCAAAAGTGTGCTCCTAATATGAGAGACCCCGGAAAATATCGCTAATAAAGTGCAAAATACATGATATTGCAATTAAAAAACTTTATTTAAAGTTTTTGAAAGACAAATGTAATGGAGAAGCATATTTGCAACAATCGTAAACCCTCTTATACTCAATATTGTACCTAATCTTCCCCCTTCACCCTTCCCTCTCAAATCAAGGTCAGCACAGTCTTATAAATTCGTATAAACCTTTCTTTAACGTTAATATAGTATTTTCTCTTCTTTTATTACTATACAATAACTTTCATACTCCAGCAACCCAGGAGTACCCTGAGTATTTCATGTTACGAGCACCACGCCTTGCGGTTTTACGATCACCAAATCTAATCTCTACAATTGAACAACAACATATCCCGTATTTTCCTATTAATACGACCTTACTCTATCACTGCATGCAGAACTTATTGCCAAACATTTATTAATTATATAATAAACAAGGTTTAAAGACTCATATCCATGGCACTTGACAACATCCAATTTCAGAATTTCTTTCTCTGCAACGACTACACGCACGATCAAACAATGAATTTTCCACTAAATAGGTTTTACCCCAAGGGCAATAAGTTCATGGTGGAACCAACAGATAGGGCCTATTAGTTTAGCAGAAACCTCGCTGTCGCATATTAGGAGCCTATCTCATAATAGGGGACTTTCCTCTACATATATTTTGTAATATAATTTTAATCTAGCACAATTACTTTTATCTATTTCACTTTTCCGTTTTACTTTTATTTTTACATATGTTTAATTCGTGTTTAAGTCAAAAATGGATGTTCAAGCGTGTATGAGAAATCTGATGGCCTTTGCTGGCACCTAATAATACCGAGCGGCGCGCAAGAACGTGTACTTAGTTTCTCATGCATTTCCGAAGTCGAGATTAATTCCCCGCCGCCGAGTCGTGTCTAAGTTGCTGCGATCCGAAAGAGCGTTTAAACCATTTAGAGACGCGCTTCATTGGGAAATCCGACAATTACTAATTCGCCGGTCGCTCAGCCGCGAAAAATCGCGATAAATCTCGTATTATCCTCGGTCTATCGCCCGGCATGAATGCGCCCGGAGCGCGCGCGCGGACACGCATGCACACGCGCGGATAAATTCACGCACGCGTTTACGTGCATGTGTACGTGCACGCGCGCATTGCCGTCGGTCCGATATTCACGCGGAAATGCTTAACTTATGAACCTCTCGCGAGTCGTGCGGGGGAGAGGAAACGATTGAATAGAAACGTCTCTCCGGATCCAGCTACACGCGGATCCACGGATTGGATCCCCGGCGTTTCCTGGATCATTGCCAAGGTGAAATCATCAGTACGTCACATAGTGGTCGCGCAGCGGCGCGGCTGCCGATGATTAATGATCATTCGACGGCGAGCCAAGAGACGCACTTTCTCTCGCGATCGCGCGGGCCAAGATCTTTTTCACGTCGTCGGTTATTTAGCTACCGGATCGTTACGACACCATGAATCTCGTTCCATTAACTTTTGTGTGTTTTGCGGTGAATCGAAAATACTTTTTTAGTTAGCAGACACGTTGCCAGCGAAATTAGTACTTCTTTATTGGCTCTTTTCTTTGCTATTAATATTAGGCATTATTAAATAAATTAACTGTTATTACTTTTTGCGTGCTTCTCCAATAAGTTCCGTAGTTTACATATTGCGGATAAAAAAAGATCTCGACGATACACGCGTTGCTATGAACAAAACAGAAATATAAGAAATTCACGTACAATTACCGTAATTATGTCGATTAATCGTTCTTTAATTTGTAGCTGCGTGTGCGTGGCAACATTAGGTGGAATAATTATAAAAACGTATGTTTACCGCGAAAAAAATTATGAAAGCGATCTACAACGGTTCAATTCTGCTAGACTACTTTGAAGACGATAAGGCCAGGCTTAGACAATGTCCACAGTAGTAAAAAATAATGCGATAAATTACCGTCATTTTATAAATGACTTGACAATAAAATAAACACTCTGATGAGCATCAATCATCAATGCCGCTAAAATCAGAATAAGATATTTAATACCGGTCCATTTGTCGAAATTGATTGGGAGCTCGAAAAGAGTTAACAGCGAATCACCCCCCAAGTAGCAAAGTGACGTCAGAAGACGACATAATGACGTCTATTTTTAGTCATTTTTGGTCTATGACGTTTGTGACTCATAATAGACATTTATAAGACGTCATTTCTTAGACCATCTAAAAACGTCATTTTAAAGACGTCTAAAGTCGTCCAAATAAGGTTTTTTTGTAATATAACCCAAGTAGCAAAATAACGTCATAATGACGGTAAATTTTGGTCACAAAATGACTAATCAGACGTCCTAAATAGATCTCGTGAGACCCGAAAATGACGTCGATATGTCACATCCACACGACGTCATTTTCTGGCGACTTATTGACGGCAAAAATAGGTCTAATGTACGAAATACCGGTTTTTAGAAATGTTTTTTATGAAATTAAAATATTAAAATGTGTCCACTTGATAAACGTTTATAAAAAAACGTTCTTTTTCTTTATCTAGGAAAAAAACGCTTTTTTAACTGTTTCTTTATCGTGTGCGTATAGCCGCTCTTTCAAGGCGGTCACCCATCCTAGTGCAGTACCGCGCCAATGTTGCTTGATTTCGATGATCCAGTGGACAGTGCGACGATCTTTTGACCCTGATGCTTCCTTATTATGTGATGTACTTATCTATAACAGGTACATCTTTAAAGTGTTCAAAAATCTTGTAATGATATCTTCTTGATAGCTATAACACTGCATGAAATAGTTATCATAAAACTATAATCACACGCAACTATTAATACATCCACGTATACCATAAATTCACCACTTTAATTATAAAGTTGCGAAACAAACATATTGTAGTTAATTTTGTGGTTTTTATTTTATTATTATATTAGGTACTTTATTATACAATATTAAGAAGTAACAATAGTTATATTACAAAAAGACCTTATTTGGACAACTTTAAGACATCTTTAAAATGACGTCTTTAGATGGTCTAATAATGACGTCTTAAACGTTCATTATTATTAGTCGCCGACGTCATAAACCAAAAATGACTAAAAATAGACGTCATTATGTCGTCTTCTAACGTCACTTTGCTACTTGGGAGAGCGATCCTCGTGCGAGTGTGATCTTCTCTCGACTTGCGAATCCTCCTCGACGACTATTGCATCCATTTCGCGCTTATTATACGATCTAGATTCTAGATCCTAGTTCGGTCGCGTATACTCGGCTTTCGGGATTCTTCAGGAGCCGTCGTTCGCGATAGAAGTCAGTCGTTAACGCGTCACGAAAAGATGGACGAGCCGCTGTCGGTGTCCGCGGGCGCACAATGGCATATTAATGGCTGTCGGTAGCGGTGATAAATTCCTAGGTTGAACCCCGCTCTCCGTCTCTTTTCCTCTCTTTGTCCCCCTGTCTTTCTTTCTGAATGCAAAAACGACCTCCTCTTCTTTCTCTTCTCGTCTATCTTCTTCCGTTCTCCTACCCCGGGGACAGGGATGAGGGTTCGGCGACAATGAGCACGAATAACTCAACGTGCGATAAAAAGACGAGAGAGGGGGGGAGAGGTAGAGAGAGAAAGAGAGAGAGAGAGAGAGAGAGAGGGGGGAGTTATGCGCACACAGGTGAAACGAGGGAAGGAAAAAGAGAGCGAAACAGGAAGAGAAATGCTCGCTACGGTTAATTGCCTTTCCTAGATGTCCGGTTAAAGATCGGCGCTAGTTAACCCGCAGTATTGCTCTCCGTCCGCCTTCTTCTTTGTCGCGAAGGGCATTTATCTTCCTCGGGATGTCAGATAGCACCTGATGCGTCCGCTATGATTCGTCATCTTTCGCGTGCACGCGCGTGCAAAACGCGAGATAGAATAGATAACGCGTGGTCCCGCGTCTGTGGGATTTTGGATTACGAGGAAACGATGTTGTCAACGTTGCGCACGCACATTTACAAAATAATTTTGTAAATTAATTACTATCATTACAACGTGATAAAGATGTAACGATTTATTTAACGATTTGGATTAATATTCATCAGGTTTTAAATAATACACGTGATTACGACGATTTTATTTTGTTGAATGATTGATTGAAATAATTACTAAAAAAGCATATAACTCTCGAATATACTCACGTATTTCGTGAATCATTGACGAGCAACAATTGTAACGAGCGGCAGAAAGTTCACAAGCAGTATCTAACGCGCGTACCGATTGGTGCAGCTGATACGTCAACGCGTTATAACTTTCGGACGTGCAACTTTGGTGTAATTAACAGATTGAACGATAAGCCTGGGCCTGTCAGAGACTGAGTGAATTACGCGGGACAGGGGAATAGAAAATTGTAAATATTACGCGACAGCGTTTAAGAAACGTGTTGCGCGAACACGGGGAAGGGTCACCGAGAAAGCCACGAGCCACATTTTATGTTAATTGATTCTTTAACGCGAAAAGAGATACGAGCATTGATATGGCAAAATTTTCTTACGCGAACTCTCAGAATTATTTCCGGGTTTAAAACGCTGATAAAAGTATTTTTACTACATGTATAAAGAAAGTTGTGGTAATTTGAACCACCCTAAGCCTTTTTCAAGATAACTTGAAAACTATTAAAGATAAATCAACTTTGTTTTTGCTGAGTTGTAATGCCAAATGTTTGTTACAACGTGTTCCTAACAAATTTCGTTTATTTATAGTGAATTTAATGTTATAACAAATTTTTCGAAAGTAGATTTTTGTAAGGTAGTTTGAACCATGTTGGGCAAGATAAAACATTTTATTAATTTTGCAAAAGAATAATTTTTATCGTATTTTAAGGCATATTAATAATGAAATAGTCTATAATGATTATTATATTACATATTTATTATATTCCATTTATTACACACTCTAATTTTTGTGCTTTTTGTAACAATGTAACATGTTTAAAATTTTTACTCACAATGTTATATATACTTATGACGTATACTTATCATAATATTATTACTCTTGAAAAGAGAAACAATCTACTTTTAAAAAAGGCGTGTTAACTGTGTGAATTGCGTTTGTATCGAAATTATTGTTGCCTCTTTTCCGCGATGCCGATTGGTTCTCTCGCTGCGCTTACTTCATTTGCAGCTGTCATCGTATATTTTGACAGTTGTGTGTATCAAGAAGTTAATAGTGTAATAGTAATAGCATAATGTTAAAGCTAAATGGCGCGCGCGAAGCGCGCGCGTCTGTAATGTCTAGTCCACTTTTAAAAAAGGCGTGTTAACTGAGTGAATTGCGTTTGTATCGAAATTATTGTTGCCTCTTTTCCGCGATGCCGATTGGTTCTCTCGATGCGTTGTGTGCGAGTTATTACTTCGAGTTATTACTTCATTTGCAGCTGTCATTGGTCGCTGTCACGTTAAATTGAAGTCTCTTTTTCGCGATGCCGATTAGTTCTCTCGCTGCGCTTACTTCATTTGCAGCTGTCATCGTATATTTTGACAGTTGTGTGTATCAAGGGTTAATAGTGCAATAGTAATAGCATAATGTTAAAGCTAAATAGCGCGCGCGTCTGTATAATGTCTAGTCCATTTTTAAAAAAGGCGTGTTAACTGTGTGAATTGCGTTTGTATCGAAATTATTGTTGCCTCTTTTCCGTGATGCCGATTGGTTCTCTCGCTGCGCTTACTTCATTTGCAGCTGTCATCGTATATTTTGACAGTTGTGTGTATCAAGAAGTTAGTAGTGTAATAGTAATAGCATAATATTAAAGCTAAATGGCGCGCGCGAAGCGCGCGCGTCTGTAATGTCTAGTCTATAATAAAAAAAGGCATGGAGACGCGAGAAGTGCTTGTTTGGAGTCGAATATATCGCGTGATTGTTACCGTTTTACCGTGCATGTGATTGGTCGGTCGAAGCCCCGTGCGATCGCGAGATCGCGGCGCGAGTTTCGTGCGAGCTTCGTGCGTGTGTGTCATGATCAATCGTGATGTGACAGTTCGCGTCGTGTCGTTAGGAGGTTAATATTAATGTGATCTCTCACCATTAAATACGATGGTTTAATTATGAATTTCGGTCGCGTGTCGCGTCACGCAAGGATCGAAGTGACGACGGCGATCGAGATCGCGGCGAGTTTGGCGAATTTCGCGCGTGTATGGCGTGATGTAACGTGTGTTTGCGTGGTGTGTTTTGCGAGGTTAGTAGAATTTTTATTATATATAATTCACTATTATATATAATGTATGTGGATAATTATATTTTACATTAATATTTTTTAACGCAATGACGTGTGTGCTCGCGTGGTGTCTCGCGAGGTTAGTTATATTTATTGCTTGCTCGTACAAATCTAATCTAAGGTATACGTTACAGTAACTATAGATTTTTGATACAGATTTATCTTTGTGTAATCATATATTTTATATATATGCAGATGTAAGTAATAATTACTGTTTTAGCATTATGTAAAATTTGCCTTATTTTAGATATACCGATGAATTTAATGTTCGAGAAGATCTGATGGGATTAGCTATTGGTGCTCATGATGCAAATATTCAACAAACGTGAAAAGTTGATGACATTACAAATATAGTTAGAAGAAAATTTATGCACATTTAAGATATATAGAGAGGTAATTATAAAAATTATTATTGCTTGTATTATTTCAAACAGTATTGTTTTTATAAAAGTTGTATATACATATTCGTATATATGTTGCATTATATTGAGCTGGTATACAGAACTTATCAGATTTCTTTCTCAATCACAGACGCATGAAGCTGTTAAGAAAGACCGATCTATGCTGGAATACAGCGGTAACCTAAAAATAGATAGTGACAGTGTGACAGTCGTGACCATCGCCGCGTGATAGATGATAGTGATTATAGTGAAATATATATTGACGGCAGGGAGCTGATGCCGAGGAGATCTTTAAGAGGGAAGGTATATCCAAAATCGCACACGTACGTATATATGCTGTCTTGTAAAAGTTGTAAAAGTTAAGAGAACGAGAAAGTGATCTGTATTTATATGCACATGTGACAGGCACTATCGGGCACTATCGCGTAATAAAGATTTCTCTGAAGAATGTTATTGTACTTTACTTTCGTTAACTTGGATGCTTCAAATGTACAATCTCGCGTCTTCAAAATATAATAATTCTCAGACACTGTTGAGGAATAATTATCTAGCACAAGAGGTCCTTTTATAAACGTCCTCCTTTTCTCTCGTTTTCTCACGCAGGAACATTTTATATTCAACTATATGATATACAATTTTGCCGTTATATATTGACCGCAGGGAGCTGAAACCGAAGAGATCTTTAAGAAGGAAGGTGTATCCAAAATTGCACATGTATGTACGTATATGCTGTCTTGTAAATTGTAAAAGTTGAAGAAAACGAGAAAGCGTTTTGTAGCACAATTTATATTGTAGGCAAGTTATGCTAAAATATTTGTGAATTGAGTTCCTATTATCCATTATTATGATATAATTTTTATCAACAATATTTGAGGAGTAACGAAAATTAATTTTATTAAGTATTCAAAGCAATTGAGAGTTTTCAGCATTAAGTATTTCCATTTTCTCATAATATGCTTAAAAATTATTGCAGGGGCTTGTGAGTTATGCGAAGC
>JASTWP010002350.1:0-44571 GCA_030770255.1 Temnothorax ravouxi
AACACCACTGCACCTGTCGCTCTCTTTAAGGTTAATCGTCGCGGTACACGACGCGATGATGCTCGTCGTACCTCCTCGGAGGGAAAACATCACCACTGCACCCGTCGCTCTCTTTAGGTTAATCGTCGCGGTACACGACGCGATGATGACGGCCACCGGCCACGACGGCAAAAATAGACGCAATCCCCGGTAATTCTTGTAAATCTTTATCATGATTGGTCAAAAAGCTTGGATTTCCCCGAACATTGCCGAAGCCATATTCTTAAGCACAGACTTCGTCAAGACGATCTTAAGCTAAAACTTGTGTTCTCAAGATTTATCTATGCATGTTAAAGCCGTCTTCAGACGGTTTTCGATCTTAAGACCGTCTTGGCCAAGATCATGCTTAAGACAAGTCTTGAGCAACGTCTATGAATTCCGCCCTAGGTTACCATGGGCAGTGGTAAGGCACTTAGGGTAACTAACGGCGCGACCGACGAAAGACCAAGGTGGAAGCCTATCGGGGAATGAAAATAGAAGAATAGAACCGGCGGTAGATATGTCGGTATGGTAGATCCCGAAAAGGCGATACCACGGCAGGTGGTAAACGGTTCGAGTGAACCACCCGTTGGAATAGCGAACCGATAGCGCGAATGCGGTGTAGGGAACGGTAAAAAGGCGAAACCAGCGGCAATGGTAGATTCGAACCGATAAATCGAGAAATCGGTGGACCACGCGACATGGTCAACGGATCTAGCCAACTAAGGGTCAGGACGAGGAACCAAGGATATGAAGGGTATCCCAGACGCGAAAATATCGAGGATTGACCAACGATTGGCGGGCTAGCCGCATACTTGTGCGCGGAGCGAAGAGAAGCGGAACGAACGAACCGTCGTTAATGAAAAGTCGCGACAGCATGGTAATGTACACGCGATATCCCATTATCCGGAGAAAACTCCATTTAAATAAGTAGTTGATTAATTATTGAGAGATATCCGGACATGGGATAACGCGTAGGGTAGGAATCGTACGTTCGAGAAGGAATTTATGAAAAAAATTGTTGATCACCGAGGGAATGTGAAAAACAAGTCGAGCGAATCGCGAGAACAAAAGGCTTTGGAACGCGGAAGCAAGTCGAATAGCAGGTGAGCCGCACATCTGGCGAACAGATGTCGAAAGGGGCGTAACCATAAGGCGTGGCAGCGAGAAAGGTGGGACAGCGGCCTAGAGTATAAAAGGAGGCGCAGACAGAGACTCAAGGAATTCTCGCGCTATAAGTTTATTGAAAAGGAAGTTTGTCGTCGGAGCTCGAACTTGTAACGAAACTTTGCTCGTGAGACACATACCGATTGATACTTAGCCTCAGCGTAGAATATCCCGCGTCAAGCGTGTTAAATTATAAGACCCGCGAGATTGATCATTGTATAATCTGAACCAGAGTAAAATAAATTATATTTTACCTACCTAAAAGATATATATTCATTAAACTCACTCGTGTGCGGTCTACTTACCTTGTCGAAAATATTTACCTGATCCTGAAACTTACTTGTCGGCGAACCTAAATACGTACGGGGAGATCCAGAAGCGGTCCATCGGCGATCCAGAGGCAACAGTCGGCGGTGCACAGTCGTAGTCCAGAGATCCAAAGTCCGTGGTCCAGCGGTGATCCAAGATCCGGGGCGAGTCCGGGTGACCTGAAACAGAAGAAGAAAGGGGAATCAGCGTGGTAACGAAAGGTTTGAAACAACGTATATATAGTCCTTTCTCGGTTTATCGGTAAAAACGCGAGTGGCGACCGTGTCGAGAGACAGTAAATAGATAAAGGGGGAATATCACACCTCCGTGCGGTTACAGTAAAAAGACTGGGTTCGACGGTGGAAATCAATCGTTGTGAAACGTGCGTGACGATAGGGCGTGACCCTGCGGTCTCGGAAACGAAGCGGCGTAAAACCCGCACCGATAGCTTGCCTGGCACACGGAAGGGAACAAAACCCGTAACACCTGGCGACCGTGACAGGACACGCGTAATCGAATTGCGTGCGAATCGCAACGGGCGAGAGAAATCGTTCGAGAATAGTAGTTTGTAAAGAAACCGAAAGTTTCTTGCGAGAACCACGAAAGGCGTAATCCGTTCAGGTATATCCAACGATCGAAATTAGGCGTGCGAAATAAGATTTTCGGGGAAACGTGAAACAACGTGCGATAAAGGACGCGAGGCCGCGAATGATTAGGTTCGTAGCATTAATAAATCGCGTAGAGAGCGTACGACGTTGTCCACCGGGTCTTAAGCACAAAGCCACGTAAAGGTCGGATTACAACGGCGGTACGCATATTTCAACGGTACTGTAGGAAAAGGAAAAGTGAGTCGTAGCGCGAATAAAGTGCATTCGATAGCACGCGTGTCAGGAATATAGCAACAACGTGCGCCAAAACTAGACGCGAGGTCGCGATAATCCAAAAATTTGTCGTAAACGTAAAAGAATCGCGTTAACAAGGGTACGTATATTCCACGCGAATCGGCACCGAGCGCGGAGAAATTAGAAGAAAGAAATTGATAAAAGGGACCCCGTTACATAGAGTATACGGCGGCTAAGCTTAAGGACTGGAATCCTAACATACCGGGTGGGGCGTAAGTCGCAACGCGCGCAAAAATAAGCTCCACATACCGGGTGGACCGAAAAGGGTCAGAATCTAAAGAAATTTCGTAGATCAATAGAAACCGCAATAGCGACACGAATAGCGAAACGCGCGAACGCCGGAAAAACGTGCGTAATAGGTTACGCGTGATTGTAGTGCGCTGATAATAAGGCACGTATGATCATAAACGAACGCGGACAAACACGTACGGGCATTGCGGGCGCCAATTGAAAAGTGATCGCGAGCGGTTAAAGAATAAAGACGTAAAGTCGAAGTGGCAAAACGGGGCCGAAACGGCCAAATCGTGGCAGAGGTGCGCGATCGAAATCCGCACCGGGGATGCCGAAGGTGCTACATTCCCCAGTAGGAACACGTACGAGATCTCAAGGACCGGCGGAGTCAGAGGATCAAATTGTGCGTAACGTGAGGGAAAGAATCGATAGAAATAATAGACCCGTAGTGATCCAGCGAGAAAACGCGGACAATATGGAGAACCCAACGCAGCAGCGACAGTTGGACGAACAAAATTTAGATGGCGAAAACAATCGCGTGTTAAATTTGAGCAACCAACGCGGAGAGGCGACGAATCAGGAGTTGCTTCAACAAAACGCGGAGCTCATAATGCAAATGCGACAAATGGCCGAGGAACTCGAGCAAATACGGGAAAGTCAACGGAACGCGAGGCGGAGTATCGATGACAATCGGAGCGAACGCGAGTCAAGACCGAGCGATAGGCGCGATCATAAAAATGACTCCCGTGTCTTCGACGATAGACAACCGCTGGCGGACATGCCGTTAGACGTCGTACCATTGAGAATAAGATTACCTCGAGGAGGATGGATAAAGAATCCATTCGACGAATTGATATATCGTGGTAAGAGCGACAAACAGAATCCGATAAGATTCTTACAGAAATTTGAAAAGTTAGCGGTGTACAAGAACGTGCCGGAGGACGAGCAAATGCATTATTTTGGACGATGCATGCGTGGCGCGGCGAGTCAATGGTTCGAATTACAACAACCGGAGAATATGGACGAGCTGAAAAGAATGTTCACGCAGACGTATTGGGGTTGTCAAGCGCAGATGCGTTTTCGGCAAAGAGTGTATTTCGGAAAATACCGACAAAACGAAGAGCAATTATCGATGGCCGAGTACGCGTTGAGCGTGGCCAGACAGGCCAAGACACTCCTACCACCGATGAGCGACGAGGAAATAGTACAGACGGTGCGCGAACATTACGACGCCGAAGTGGCGCGTGAATTGAGACCATCCGTGGTCAAGACGGTCAACGATATGGTTGCTATGCTCGATACCATTGAAAACGAGCGCGAAACGCGCAGATTGCGCGGCGAAGCGAGACGAGCCAACGCAAACGACGCAAAAGCATCCGATAACCGGAGAGACGCTGGAAGAAACGCAAATACGACAAAAACGACCAACCAAATTGCGAACGTAAACCACCAAAGGGCAGGAGGACGCAATAATATTTCCAACAGACGCGAAGCGACCGGCCAACAAGGAAACCAGTCGCAAAACAAATCGTACAGCTGGAGGAAAGCGGAATCACCCGAGGTGAAGGGCAAAGGGGACGTCGACATCGTCGAATTACCGGACAGTGATGACAACGAAGGTAAACCGAGAGTCACGCGGTACACACGCGAACGGGACAACGAGCGTAATCGCAAACGCGGGGCGTACAATAGGAATAATTATGGAGGAAATGCTAAAACGGCATATACGCAAGGGCGTAAGTTGGCCGCGATAACAGCGGAGGGATACGCGAATGACGGGGAGCGCGATCGAGAAGACGACGACCGACGAGCGATGACGGGGCAAGCGCGAACAACGACGATTATGCCAACGACCGAAACTGTTGCGCGATAACACGCGACAAGGTTGAGAACCGTCACGAAGAAACAGGGGCGGACGACGCTGCGACGAACGGGCAACGGGTAATCGGGCCCGTTAACATCATAAGGACGCGCGAGATCATTCGCGAACTTGACGATGATATCGCGAGAGGACAGGCGGCCAAAATCGAACAACCGGACGTGCCAATGATCGAGATGCGATTCGGTAAATGCAGCACGAAAGCGCTGATAGATACGGGAGCGCAGGTCACGACCATGACACGTGCCTTTTACGAGCAGTTACGCGAGTCGAAAGAAGAAATGGTGTTGCTACCGATTAAAAAATTTACCCTGAGAGGAGCATTTTCGGAGAAAAAATCCGTCATTTCGAACAAAGTGCGAATCGTATTCGAATATAAAGACGAAAGATACACGCACGAATTCTTTATCGTCGATAAACTAGCGTACGAGATAGTACTAGGAATCGAAGTATCGGCTGATGCTAGCGTGCGATGACGAAATAGACGTCAGTTTTCGTAGATCAATTAATCCGATCATGCGAATGAACAATATGGAACGCGACGAAGCAACCAATCAGCTGAGCGAAATATTAGATAACCATGCCGAATTGTTCAACGGGGAGATCGGTAGAGTGAACCATTACGAACACCGGATTGAAATGAACATAACGCGCCCGTACAAGAAGAAGACGTATCCAATACCGGAGATTCATATGAACCGAGTGAGGAAATATATCCAGGAACTCGAACGAAAGGACATCGTGCAAAAACAAGCAACGCAATTCGTTAATCCACTGGTGGTGGTAATAAAGAAAAATGGCGACATTCGACTGTGCTTGGATGCTCGGGAGATCAACAAGCAAATGGCGAATGACCACGCCCAACCACCAACCATCGAGGAGATATTCCGACGAATAGGGAAGAAAAAATATTTTTCCACGCTGGACGTGAGCCATGCCTTTTGGCAGATTCCGCTCACGCCCGAATCAATGAAATACGCCGGATTCTTCTTCGACGGACAAACGTATGTGTTCAAACGTATGCCATTTGGATTAAAAACATCGGGGGCGTCGTTTACGCGAGCCATGCACGAGGCATTGGGGGACCAAGAATTTCTATTGGTGTACCTCGACGATGTGTTGATAGCATCCGATACGTTGGAAGATCACTTGATCCATTTGAAATAGGTCTTGGACAAAATGGAACAGTCGGGATTTCGACTGAACAAAGACAAGTGTGAGTTTCTCAGAGAGGAAATAAAATTCCTGGGACACACTTTTAATGAAATCAAGGCCGAAATAAATCAAGAAACGCGCGACGCGATAGCCAATTTTGAGAGACCGCGTAATAAAAAGCAAATACAATCATTCTTAGGACTCGTGAATTGGGATCGTAGATTCATAAAAAACCTGGCGAGACTAACTAGACCATTGGAAGAACTTCTGAAAAAGGGACAAAAATACGAGTGGACTATCGAGCGGCAAGACGCGTTTAATGAAATAAAACAAGCGTTCCGCGAAGCACCGGATTTGTATCTATTTAGGCCAGATGCGCGATACGGCATTTACGTAGACGCGGCGCGAACGGGCTTAGGCGCGAGATTGTATCAATACCAACCGGGCGCCGAATCGGAAACGAAACAAACGGTGGGTTACGCGAGCCGAAGTCTGAAAGGGGCGGAAGTGAATTATACTATCACGGAACTCGAATGTTTGGCTCTGGTATGGGCACTCAGAAAATGGCACACGTTGTTGTTGGGTCGACACGTGCGCGTACATACCGACCACCAAGCGTTAAAATTTCTCAGTACCTGCGTACAGAATAATAGCCGAATCGCACGATGGTTCACGTTTCTTCAAGAATTCGATCTGGAGATTGTGCACTTGCCTGGGCACGATAACGAGATCGCGGACGTGCTTTCGCGAAAGGCGATAAACGCCGATGCGGCGAACGAAATCAAGCGAATCGCGTTGATTCGGGACGTAAATCAAGGAAACGACACGCAAACGTGGATCGGAATGATCCGAGAAGCGCAAAACGCGGACGAGACGTTACGCGAGGCAATGCGAAATCATCCAGAAACAATATACGAACGCGACGGTCTTATACGAATAAAACGCGAAACGGGAGAAAGAATCGCGTTACCGCGCAAGACAACGCACAGTGGGGCCGATTCCCGAAAAGCTGGCCAAAACTCGAAAAATTAAGATATTTACTTGAAACTTGGTATATAGGGGTTTTTGGGGTCGCTGATAACGAATTTCAAGTCAAAATTAAAAAAAAACAGAATGGCGGCTACGAAATACTAAAAAGCATATCTATAAATCGTTATTTTTATGTGAAACGTGGAATTTATAGGTTTTTGGAGTCGCAAATAATGAATCTGGAAACAAAATAACGAATACAAAATTCTTAAAATCCATAATTTTTATTTATTTTATAAAAAAACTTGTGACATATACATTAAGAAGTACAATACAAAGCCGAATGTAAAAAATTTGTGTTTACAAAAATATTAATCTAATATTTCCATACAAATAGTTACATACAAGTACCTAATATTACATAAAATTTACATACAAATTAGTTTTCATCATCAGTTGAATTATCTGTATCTAAACCTGAAGAATCTGATGATATCGAAAAAGAAGAGATAGAATCGGCACTTAACGCATAAAGTGATGGTGAAATAAGCAATTCAACTGTTTTCGGATATAAGGATTTTAATTTCTTTTGTGGTAATTTTCTTAAACTTGATATATACGGATCTGATGACGCTAGCAAACGCAAGAAAAGATCTTCCATCGTTTTTGTTCTACTGCATTTTCGTGCAAAATCTTCACGGTATCTTTTAATATATTTATTACAAGACTCCTGTGCATCTTCAGACATTTGTCCGATTGGCAGTAAAGCAGATTGTATTATTTCAGACCCGTGAATTAAAAGTTTGTGAATAGAAGTAGGCATGTAGAACCAGGGATATAAATCGACAAATTTTCGAGCTGTCTGTATTGTGTATTCTTGGAAATCTGGTATGTTAATTTCATGACCACTTGTAATAGCTTGTAAAATAATATGAAATCTTTTAATAAGATCTTCGTCAACGCCCGTTATAGCAGCGGAAATGGATTCATTTTCAAAAAATCGTCGAGCAGTATTTCCATCATTCGTATTGCCAAATCCAGATTTTGGTTTATCCACAATAAGGCCTAACTGTTGGCGAAAACCTTTTTGAATTGTTTTTTTTCTATCCTCTATTAATTTCTTTTCTTCACTTCCTCGCGCTTGCCATTTTTTAATTTCGATTTTATACGAAATATGCAAACAACATTCAAAGAATTCAAATCCACATATGTAATGTAGATAACCCGAAACATAAACTATCTCTATTAATTTCTTTTTTTTAAATTAAATCTATATTATTAAAATCTTTAGAAGTAGCATTGCATAAATAACAACGTTGAGTAGACGCAGTGCCAGTAATTGCGTTGCAAACTTTGCCATCGATCATCGTCAAAGCAAGTTCATAATTAACTGTGATGTCTTTTCCATCTAATACAGTGTTAAAAGGTATAAGTTTGCTTGCTTGTTCTTTTATATTCTCTGTTTGCTTGATAGTGGCCTCAGTAGTTTCATGCAAAAATTCAATTTTTATTGGCCTACAAAAGCGTGGTGATGATGGTCTCGGATTTTTCCATACAATGATTTTTTCAGATGTATTTTTATCAATCGATATAAGTTGCAGTGGAACAAGTGAAGTAAAAAAAATATTAGCATCTGATTTAGTTCCATCACCATCATCACTAAATTTTTGCTTATACATACTAAGGCCAGAACTACCATCACAGCCCCATTTACAAATTAAATTTAAATTTGAAAGCTGTTCACGAGTCAAAGTTTTTATGACATCTATTTGAATCTTCAAAATTCGATTAATTGTATGGTTCAGTAGAGATTGTAGTTTAACTTCTGCACTGGTTTCACATATGCTAATACTATTTTTTTCCGGGTAACAGTCACGCTTGGCTTTTAGTACCAATTTATAAGATGGATATAATTTACATTTCTTTTTTACACTTAAATTCCTTAGCCCCTGATATTGACTTCGCGATAGTTTTTGTTCCATTATAAGTGAAACAGCTTCATCAGCAGAAAGAGTAACTTCAGGAATTAATTCCAAAGAACTTCTGTATTTTTTAGCCTTAGATGGGCTACTCGAAGATATATCTTTAACAATTTTAGCAGCTTCTACTTTCCCTTCAGCTCGTAACTTCATGTGTGTTGCATAGGAGAGTTCTTCGATACTTGATTGCGATCGAATGCTTTCAGTTCTTCTTCGCTTCGTTCTTTCACTGCATTGTTCAAATTCCGGTTTTGGGCGGCCTCCTTTATTTGACGATGATGTAGTTTGAGATCCATCTTCTTTATTTTCATCGAGATAAACAATTACATTTAGCCACTGCTGATTTTTTTCCAGAAATTTTTGTTCTATTCGCTTAACTTCCTGCCACTTTGTTTTCAACTTATGTAATAGTTTAATAATGACAGATTTCGCATTGCCTGATAATGTAAAAGGCCGCTCCAACTTTTTCGACAAATGATCTTCAATTTTTTCATAAACTACAGCAGCATTGTCATTTAAATTGCCTTTCAGTAATGTAAAAATTTCTGTCCTCGACAAACCAGAAATTTGTTGGGTACTATCAGAACCTGAAACAAAGTTTTAAATTAATCAAATTAATATATGTATGTAAAAAATATATATATTTATATATATGTAGATATATGTATATATACATGTGTAAATATATATACAGTGGCGTGCAAAAGTTTCCAGCCAGTAACATTTCGTTAATATTTTTTTACTATATTATTTTGTTTCCTATATCTCATACTCACATCTCATAATAATAAAAAATCATTAGTCTTTTAAAAATATATTAGAGTACAAAAATTCACTGGCCGGAAACTTTTGCACGCCACTATATATATATATATATATATATATATATATATATATATATATATATATGTATATATATATCTTTGGCTGTGTGTATTTATAATGCACTTACTTGTACTTGGAACATCCATTCTGCAAAACGATCCTTCACGATGTGTGAGAAATTGTTTAATATTTTATTCGTTTATTCTTCGTTCTAGAACTCAGAAACGCACAGCAATACTCTAAAACGCTCAGAAACGACTAACCTTTTCCGTTGCGCGACCGTTAGGTATTCATCCCCTCGGTTTGCTGGTCATCCCCTCCCCGTTACCATAAACCAACCAGGACACCTTAGAAACTTTCTCTTTTTTTACGTCATCATTTCAGGATTTTTCTTGAACGGTTAGGGTCGGGTCCCTCTACCTGGTCACTTCCACGGTCACCGTGCCCGGTCTAGACTACATCGTTTAGCATTCTTTTTGAATTTATATATTCAACACACTTCAACAAACACGCGCGCACGTACGCGCGCACGTACGCGCGCGCGCACGCACACACACACACACACACACACACATTATTTTTAACATTCTATTATTTTTCCCGTTGAATCTATTGCCGCTGTCAGATTTATAAAAAATTTATTTTGCAGTAATTTGTTTAAACAATTATTGTTTAAACAATTATTGTATTTCAATTTACATAGTTAAAGGTCATGTTCTATTTTCAATTATTAGTTTTACTATGTTGTTAGTGGTTTAAGCATAGGCGTTAACAAGTTTATGCGAATTTGGAAGGTTTTAAATACAAATGTACATTAAAAACAAAGTAGCAGCTAGTAGCAGCTAATTTTTATCAATTTTGTTACACAATAATATAAACTTTAATTTAAAATTTGTTTCATCGCGGGACTTCGTGGGACTTTTTACTTTTCTCTATTTTTCTGAAACAATTGCACACAAATTTTCATTATTTTACACTTCAAACATTGCGTTACTGTTAATTTATATTTATTTGTTATAATTTTTAAAAAATACGATAATAAACTACATTTTTCCACCTAAAACCTCCATTTTGTAGAATTAAAAAAGATCAACTTTACGATTTTCTACGAATTTTTGAATATGACGCTTGAACATGAGCTCGGACGCTCGAGCTGTTACTCGTGCGAAGGTCCTTTTTGTACTGGCTTATACCTGCCATATATACTTAATTAGCCCTTATAAAGGGTCATTTCATATACTTTGAACATTACTCTATACGTCTATGTACTTCAAATCCCAAAAATTAAAACTTCATTTTTCGAGTTTTGGCCAGCTTTTCGGGAATCGGCCCCACTGTGCAACGTGGCGAATCACGCGAGAGATTCACCAACTTTTGATACATTTCGGTACGGACAAAATAAGCGATTTCCTAAAGCGATATTTCGAAGGATCAAATTTTGAAAGAATTTCCCGTGACGTAGTAGCGTCATGCGAGATTTGTCAAGCGACGAAATACTACACACGACCGACCGTTGGAACCGAATATTATCAATTACCGGAAGCGCCGGGAGAAATATTATCGTTAGATATATTCGGGCCATTACCGGCAACGCACCACGGTTAAAAATATGTACTCGTAATTATGGATCAATTCTCCAAATTCGTACGATTATACCCAATGAAGGATAAAAAACTCGACACGATCACGCAGAATTTGGAGGACCGATTCTTTCAAGAAATAGGTATACCGCGAACAATATTGACCGATAACGGGGGCCAATTCTTGACCGAACGATGGCGAGAATTCGCCAACGAAAAAGGCTTTGCGGTCAGGCGAACGTCACCATATAATCCACAGTCGAACCCAGTTGAGCGTGTGATGCGAGAATTAGGGCGTATAATCCGCGCGTATTCGAGCCAGCGACAGCACGCGTGGCACAGAATCATAGACCGTGCGGAGGAAGTGATAAACCATACCCGACATGCGTCGCACGGCTTCACACCGGTGGAGTTGAATAACGGGGAAAACGGACACTTGAGCGCGATACATCCCGCGCTGATTCCCCGCGAAGACCCGGATAAACAACCATAGGCGGACAAAGTGGAACGAGCGAGGGAACGCCTTGCGGAAGCGGCGCGAAAAAGAAAAAGGCAAGCCGACAAACACGGGACAGCTTCGTACCGTGAGGGACAGAAAATATGGGTGAAACTGCATCGTAGATCAGACGCAAGCCGCAGGCTCACGAGAAAGATACACCTGGTGTACGAAGGACCCTACCGCGTACAACGAATCATCAGACCAAACGCCTACCTGGTGGAGGACCTCGATGGGCAAACGATTGGCGCATTCAACGCCAGGCAATTGAAACCTCATCGAGACGCCACATTGCGAGAGCTGGGAGACGAAGATCAGTGCGACGAACCCCACGACGGATTCGACCAAGTCGAAAATGACGGGGAGTACGACGAACTGACGCAATCGGAAGCCAGTGACGAGGGAGAAGAACCCGCGGACACATACGGCCCTGATGAACCCAGTGAGGAGGAAGAGGACGGCGGTGAGGATGACGATGCGTGGAGCAACGATGGTGGGGATATCGAGGAAAGAGGTGTCGACGAGTCGGAGCAGAGAGACAGTGTGCTGACGGATAGCGAGAGTAACGCTAGCTACGTACCCTCTGAGACGGAGAGCGAAGAGGAGAGGGAGCCAGCACGAGAGACTGTTCGAGTGACGCGCGAAAGACGAGGAGAGGAAGATACCGTCGAAATCGGAACATCCGACGACGAGGACCGACCGATAAGCCGATTAACGGAAGAGATCGTGGAGATAGGCGACACGACGAGTGCCGAGTCATCGAGCGACGAGGACAACCGGATTCGAGCGACGGTACGACGAGTGATCGCGGAAGAACGAAGGAGGGCAGGCGAACGCCGAACGGAAGAGCAGGACCACGACGTCATCGAATTAAGTGATTCGGATAACGTGGTGGAAGTCGAAATAAACGCCATGTGGGTGGACGAAAACGACAGCGATGCGTCCACGGTACACTACGAGGACTTTTGCAATCAATTAAAGTTCCATAGTAGCCTGAAACAAGAGGGGCAAATAAAGATGACGACCAGAAGAAAAAACGGCGTGCTTACCCCGGTGAGCGAAATCGCGGAGGAATCCAACGATGACGACGACGACGTATCCATGCGGAGCGAGGACGATCCACGACCCAACGGCGAGAATGAAGACGTGCGGGAGGAAGAACCGTTGAACCTGAAAATAAAAAAGAAAGAGTCAATTAGTTTCACCGTTAAAAACAAAATTACGATTGACCGTGTCCAAAAAGAAAACGCGAGTGCGCGAAAAGTGCGAAAACCGCGGAGACCGCGCAATCCGAATACGTTAAAGTGGCGTGCGAGATTGCGTGCGAAACGAAAAAGGCGCGACGAACACGGACGATTTGCGAAGGCAAAAACCGCGACGACCACGGCGAACGGGGTGGTACGCGGAAAAGTTCAAAGTGCGAGAGTTAAGGATCACCCGGTACGCGTGAAAACTCGGAGCGCGATACAGGTGCGACGGGAAAGACGCGAAGAATTCCGGAGCGCGCGACGTAAACACCGAGTGGGGGAAGCGAATCCCAAAGTCGCGGCGCGCGAACGTAAGCACGGCATAATCGCTCGCAAGCTCGCGAAGTGTGCGGACGTAACCAAAACTGTGCGGAAGAACACGTGCGAGAAAATCAGTGGGAAAGAGCGAAACGGACACGTAGCAAACCCAAAGGTACGAGCAATGGAGAACGCCGGGCTGACGGAGAAGGAGAGACGACTAGCAGTGCTGGAGAAACTCCGGGCCAATACAACGGCGGAGAAACAGCGGCAACGGGCACGGCGGATATTAGTATTGGCCGAAGAATACGCGGCGCACCTGCCGACGAATCCCGAAGCGGCGAGAGACGACGGCGAAGCGCAGGAATGCGAGCAGATTATAAAATCTATCCAGGAGCTTGAAAACCTAAAAGGGAAGAATCACAGCGTCACGGAGAATCTGGACGTGATTCGCCAAATAGGAAACGAGCTAGTGGCGCAAGTCACGGTTGCGGTGTCGGCCAAATACACGCGTACCGAAGATCAACCACCGTACGAAATAATTGTTACGGTAAGCGGGCGCGAAATGATGATGGCGGCGAGACTCATCGAGAACGACCCGGGCGAAAAGGGCGAGCGAAACGACAACAATAACAACGCTAGAAAGCCTAACACGCCGGAGTATATATTGGGTGATGCGCCGGAACCGGACCAGTCAAAAATACCAGCCAAGCAACCGACCCCACAACGAGATGACAGTGATGGGAAGATCGACCAAAGGGCGACGCTGGAATCCGAGGGGGAGGTCGACGACGAAAGCGACGCCGACGAATATAGCCAGGACAGCGAGATTGAGGAGCCGGAAGCAGACGCAGAATCGACGCCGAATTCGCGGCCAAGCGAATTTGGAACCGACCAGGGAGAACCCGAAAAAAGATATGTCAAAAGAAAGCGGACGACATATCGAAGCGAGGAAAGCGTGGAGCTGACGACAAAAATTACGGCCAGGCGCGAAGCAGCAGAAAAAGCGAGCAGCAAAACTCGAGCAATACTGAGGATCAAGCACGACGAAAAGCTGGCCGTACGCCGACAAAAACGACAGCTGAAAAAACAACGGCAGTCGTCGACAATTGAGTTGATGAGCGAGGACTCTGCGGTTGACCTCGAATCCCCGCTGACGGGGAGATTGCAGCCGACGGCTGCAATTGCGCCGGCTGCCGATGGCGCAAAGCAGCTGCCCACGATAGTGGACGACCGGATCCTGCCGGAGCCGCTCATACGGCCCGGGAAGAAGCCGAAGAGCGACACGCCGATGGAGGAGATGGAAAAACCAAAACTGAAGGACGTGCGGTTACCAAAGCACGTTCAAGCGGCGATAGAGGACGTCGTAAAGATTAAAAATAAGAATTAAGAGAGACATGTACAGATTAGCGAAAAGTTAGATAAAAGTTCATTAGGTTAAAATATTAGGCATAAGTGTTCAAATATAAAATGTCGGCGTAGAGATTAAGTTCAGTGGTTTAAACTCAAATCACATATTCGGTTTTTTTTCTTTTCTTCTTTCTCAATGGGTCACACGCGGATCACATAAGAAAGTTTCGCGATCGGCCAAAGTTAAAGGCTGATTAATTTGCTTGTTTAATTGAGGGTTTACACATGAATTTACAAAGTTTTGTTGTCATTAAAGTTCGTTGACGAACAATCTTATTTACGTTTGAATTTCTCATATAAAGTTCATTGTCGGCGAATTACCTGTTTAATTATTTACAACCATACCAGATAAATATAGTATCAAAATATATAATGTCAATCATGAAATAAAGAGACCGGAGATTAAGTGCTACGAGCACCAGGTAAAAATCCAAAGGGGTTCTCAATATCGATTAATTTGTTTTCGAGCTGTGAGGTTTAACTTTCGTTTCTTTTGGTTTTATTCTATACTCGTGGTTCGAAGTTGAAATAAAACCCCATCTGGGTATGAAATAGCGTTAACGGGGAGTTGAGAACCCAAAAGCGGGTAAAAGCTAAAGGCGCGTCCACAACTCGAAGCATGGACGACGCATACGCCAAAGGGACGTACGAGTAATGCAGGGTGACGTAATTAATCGATAGGCGCGCAAACACGGAATAACTGACCGAAAAACGACACCGCAAACATAACCCTAGTCGTAATTAGGGATACCATAACACGTGGTATGCGAAATAAGATAATACAGAGCGCGATCGGGAATATACCGACGGAAATAGGGTAAAGGCACCCCGACTAAAACAACGCCACCATCAGCGGAAATGGCGGATAGCTAGAACGCGGAATTAGGTTACCATGGGCAGTGGTAAGGCACTTAGGGTAACTAACGGCGCGACCGACGAAAGACCAAGGCGGAAGCCTATCGGGGAATGAAAATAGAAGAATAGAACCGGCGGTAGATATGTCGGTATGGTAGATCCCGAAAAGGCGATACCACGGCAGGTGGTAAACGGTTCGAGTGAACCACCCGTTGGAATAGCGAACCGATAGCGCGAATGCGGTGTAGGGAACGGTAAAAAGGCGAAACCAGCGGCAATGGTAGATTCGAACCGATAAATCGAGAAATCGGTGGACCACGCGACATGGTCAACGGATCTAGCCAACTAAGGGTCAGGACGAGGAACCAAGGATATGAAGGGTATCCCAGACGCGAAAATATCGAGGATTGACCAACGATTGGCGGGCTAGCCGCATACTTGTGCGCGGAGCGAAGAGAAGCGGAACGAACGAACCGTCGTTAATGAAAAGTCGCGACAGCATGGTAATGTACACGCGATATCCCATTATCCGGAGAAAACTCCATTTAAATAAGTAGTTGATTAATTATTGAGAGATATCCGGACATGGGATAACGCGTAGAGTAGGAATCGTACGTTCGAGAAGGAATTTATGAAAAAAATTGTTGATCACCGAGGGAATGTGAAAAACAAGTCGAGCGAATCGCGAGAACAAAAGGCTTTGGAACGCGGAAGCAAGTCGAATAGCAGGTGAGCCGCACATCTGGCGAACAGATGTCGAAAGGGGCGTAACCATAAGGCGTGGCAGCGAGAAAGGTGGGACAGCGGCCTAGAGTATAAAAGGAGGCGCAGACAGAGACTCAAGGAATTCTCGCGCTATAAGTTTATTGAAAAGGAAGTTTGTCGTCGGAGCTCGAACTTGTAACGAAACTTTGCTCGTGAGACACATACCGATTGATACTTAGCCTCAGCGTAGAATATCCCGCGTCAAGCGCGTTAAATTATAAGACCCGCGAGATTGATCATTGTATAATCTGAACCAGAGTAAAATAAATTATATTTTACCTACCTAAAAGATATATATTCATTAAACTCACTCGTGTGCGGTCTACTTACCTTGTCGAAAATACTTACCTGATCCTGAAACTTACTTGTCGGCGAACCTAAATACGTACGGGGAGATCCAGAAGCGGTCCATCGGCGATCCAGAGGCAACAGTCGGCGGTGCACAGTCGTAGTCCAGAGATCCAAAGTCCGTGGTCCAGCGGTGATCCAAGATCCGGGGCGAGTCCGGGTGACCTGAAACAGAAGAAGAAAGGGGAATCAGCGTGGTAACGAAAGGTTTGAAACAACGTATATATAGTCCTTTCTCGGTTTATCGGTAAAAACGCGAGTGGCGACCGTGTCGAGAGACAGTAAATAGATAAAGGGGGAATATCACACCTCCGTGCGGTTACAACCTAACCTAACCTAACCTTGCAACCGTTCGCTTAACCGGGGCGCCGGGAACCGCCGGAGGTAACAACGGCCCCGAAACACACTAACTAGTAGCAGGCTAATGCAAATAGATTAAGAATGCCGGACATGCGAGTCCGAAGAGCCCATATGGCTAGCGTTTTCTCAAAACAGCCGCGGAACCAGCAAGGGAACCGGGGTCAGGATGACCCATACGGACGAGCCGCGGAAAGCGGAACGAGCGAGACAGCGATCGGGACATACCGGGAGGCCCGAACGAGGGAGATGCCACCGATCTGAGCGCGAGTCGAACAAAGGGCCCGCGGTATAGCGGAACCGTGCTAAGATGGCCCCGAGCGCGAGCCAAAGGGGCCCGCGCAAATAAAGAGACACGCGGAACGAACAAGGGGGCGCCGACCGAGCCCGTCGACGCGATCCGCGTCGCGATATGAAAACCGAGCGCCGAGTTAGCGGGGACACGCGAGGTTCCCCGCAAACGGGGGAGCGACGCTCAGAGCCGGGGGGCGGATATCGGGATCCTCCAAAAAGGGGACCACGAAGCGAACCACCCGATCCGCGACGCGATAGTATCAACTGTAACGCAGACAGCGGGGACACACCGCGTCCCCCGCGAATCGAGACACGACTATCACACCGAGAAGCCAATGGGCGGAACGCGTCTAGGGGCACCGCGACATCGGCGGAGGCGCGATCCGACGTTCGGGGACCGAGATACCGGGGACAAATAATGTCACCCGGAACTCGGAAACCGAAAGTCTCCGGGGCGAAGAAGCGCGCGGAAAGGTATCGGGGAAGGCGCCGAGAAAGATCCCCAGGGTCAACGAAACCGCTCGGCGGAATGGTCGCGAAACACGGGAACCGGGGGCCCGGGGTCCGAGACTCCCCAAGTGTGGGCGCGCGAACCATAGGGAGCCCTGGTTTGAGAACCACGGGCGACACGGAATACGAAAACAAGAAAAAACTGTTATAAGAAAAGAGAAAGTTCGGAACATCTGGCGCGGAAAAGTACTGCGGCGTAGTAGATACCGAGAGTGGGATCGACGTTCCCGAAGTGGGGACGCCGCGAGAGCCCGAGGACTCGAGGCAGTCGCTCGGATATCGTGGTCGCGGTAACACGTACTTAAGATTCTCTCGTATAAGAACTTGGCGCGTAGTTTAGCGCAGCGATATAATACAACCGAGCACTCCCGCGTACCATCGCGTTAAACATAACTCGTTTTACAATAGCGAGCGGTAATTATTTACCAATTGTAACGGCGTATGACAAATGTGTCTGCGCGAAGAGCATACAGTGCGGCGATTTTGTAATCAACCACAACGATCTGAAATAAATCAATCGTTTGTTAATATACGCAGTGTAAAGTTAATTTGAATTACTTACCTGCGACCTACCTTGTCCCACGGCATCGATTCAGCGTAGTCCAGCGGTGTTCCAGTATGCGAAGAGCTGAAAAGGAAATCGGTCGATTAGTTGAGCTTACTCATTTTCTACTTACCGGTTCCGGCAAACGGGGTCCATCGTTGTCCAGCGAAGTCCAGTGGCAGTGGCAGCAGCGGGGCGGCGGTCCATCCAGTGTTGAGAACCTGAAAATAAAGGAGAATTAATGAAGTTTCGTTGCAACCTCGTACCGTCATTTCGACACTTACCTTCTCGGTAGAAATAGGTCAAACCGAGTGGCGACCGTTTGATGGGAAAGTCCATAAAAAATCCAGTGATTTCGCGCCTTCCGTGCCCCGAAAGAGTGACGTCCGGTCACAACCTAACCTTGAAGCCGAGCGCTTCCACCATCCGGGAGCAGCTGCTGAGCCAGCCACGGGTGGTCATAGCAAGGCTCACGGCGGAGGAATTGGCCCGGGCAAGCAGACGAGCAGAGTTGGAGCTCGACGAGATCGCCGTGGGGTTTGCGCGGTCCGCGCATCCGGTCTCACCCATCAGGGTGTCGATAAATAGGGCGCTGCTGCAGGGCGCATTCGCGGAGAATGGGGACGTGCGGCAGACACCGGGGAACGCGGCCGAGGCGGCGGAACCGATGACATGCCGGGTCACCGTCCAACGGACGACGATCACCGTCCAAGAGACGGTGACGATGACGATGGAGGCGCCAAGGACGGCGCAAGAAAACGAGGACCCCGAGGAGTTTCTCAGTCCCTCGTCTGGGGACGAACACTCAGGGGATGAGGCCCCAGCCCTCCTCAATTAGGCATTAAGTTTGCGTAGCGCTCCGAGGACGGAAAGGGTCAGGAAAATTATTATTTTGATTTTATTGGCGATAGCCGTAATATCCGTCCGGCGTATTAGGATTAGGTTAGCAGTGCGAGCGCGTGTGAAAAGACTCGTGACAGCGACACATGTCGAACAAGATTAATTTCATTTTAATTGGTTATTTTTGTTTAGGCACGACAGTGCCCGGTCAGGCCAAACTTATGATAGATTTTCTTTTAGGCCGTAGGCCACACACAATCTTCACGGTGGGAACGACTCGTACGGTAGATCGCGAATCTCGCGAAGAAAAGTCGTTCGTAGAAAGTATTTCGGGGCCGTGGACCCCAATGACTCAAGTGGGCAAAAGTAGGGACCAAATGACCGTGCTTGCCCAATCTGGGCATCGCGAGGAAGAGGCAAAACCAATCGCCGTCGCGATCCGACTATCGGAAGGCGAGATAGGTGACCAGGGTCACCAATGACCCAGGGGGCGATCCGAGTCACTGCGAAATCGCGTAGGTAGGACCGCGAGAGGTCGAAGCGCGGGCAAAGCGCGCGAGCGAGGCTACACGATCGTCCGAGGGCCAAATAGCGACGCGACCGTCATCTTCGAGAAAAAACTAGCGTTGCCGCACCAGGAGGACCTGGTACACCCGAATATCCGGGCGCCGTCACGATCCGAGCGGCGGATCAAAAGTTAGCGGACCATGGTCCGCTAAAACCCTTCCAGGACGTCGGTCACAGGAAGAAGGACCGGAATCGGGACGAGAGGGCTCCCGAGGTTGGGCAACGGGGGTTGACGTCAACGGCGGACGTCGCAAACGTCACCCGGACATCTTCTTCGAGAAGTCGATGCGGATGCCCGTACTACGACCCAGAAGGAGTCGTGCGCGCAGGTCGGCGTCGTGAAACACCCATTATTGTAAATAGTGGAAAACCACTATCCGGGAATCGAGAGAATGTATTATTCACATAGGTACTGCGGTGGAATTTTCCACTCGGAACATCTGGCGCGCGAGATATCGGTAAACACCAGATGTTACTGCGTCGCAGGCCGCATTCCTGAGGAGAAAGCGGCCGAACTGTCATGGAAGGGGAAATCCGACCATAGGTGGGGAGCCGAAGAGCGGAAGATTCCTCGAGGCAGTCTCTCGTGGGCGCTTCGAGGTACAACACGTACTCGCGCGTATCTCCCGTCGTATCGTAGAAAGTTCGCGATATCGTGCCGGAATACGAAATATAATTACCTCAGCGTCCGAAACAAACGGGAACGCCCGCGAAACGCGTTACAAGTCGCCGATACGAAAGGCGAACGGTCATAGCGAACCGAAATACGAATAATCGCACTTTGCGAGACGTGCGACCGCCATTTCATGCGGGAACAACAATTGTGAACAACCACATGTGTGAAACGAGTAACGATAATAAACGGAAGCTACATTTGTCATAAAATATATCAAATTGTCGATTACTTGCCTTATACTTACCTTATACTTACCTGAACGCGAAGTGGTCCGCCATCTTTCTTAATCGGTGATCGGGGTCGGAGGTGATCATCGTTGCTCCATCGGTAGCTGCCAGAGGAGAGGCAACCGCGGTGAAATCCTGAAAAAAATCGGTATTAGTTGAGTTAGCTTACCACGACGGTTGTACTCAAGGTGGTCCGCCATCTCGGACGCGCGTGGACCAAGGCCGGTGATCAGCGTGGATGATCGATGATTGGGCGATGGGGAATGGGCAACACTGGCGCGATTCTGAAAATCAAGGTTAATTGAGCAAATAATTGACACTTCGACGGGTGGTCAGCCATCTTCGTACCTGGTTGACCTAGACAGGCGACAAGTGGCTAGGATCGTAGGCTGGGCGATGGAGATGAGGCACCTAGGGAGAAATCCCGGAAGTTGGATTGTTTAAACAAATTGGCTTACCACATTGTCGTTAATTCTACCTTCTCGGTAGACAGAGGCTAAACCGAGTGGCGACCGATGATATAGAGGACAAAATAAAGCGTTCCGTGACCCAAAGACGTAACGTCCGGTTACAACCTAACCTAACCTAACACGGTAGTGTTTCGCCGGTCTCGCATCAAGACCGTCAAGTACGCGACTGAACGTGATGACTCTTTACGCGACGCGACGATTAATATTTTAATGTAATTATCATATTCTATATATTATTATTATACGACGCGAAGCGAGACCGCACCGTGACTCTTTTAACGCGACTAAGTGCATGTGACAGGAATTATAGTAGTTTACGTTTACGTAAGTATTACTTCTGTAGTAACTTATACGAACGATATCATCGTAGTTACTATAAAGTGTCTCGTTTATGCGGAGGAATTATCGTATCGTTTGTAAGTTACTACAGGTTAAGTAACGCTTGCGTAAACGTAGTATAGGTAAGATTACCGGTTTCTTATTTTAACATAAAACGCAAGATTCACTTATGTATGCAAGTTTAACGCCTATTGAGTTAATATAATTTATATATATCGCGACAATAGCCGAGGTGATCGAAGAAGTGTATATGTCGTAGGCAAATGGTTATTTTAGGAAAATAGCTTCTGACCGGGCAAATGCTATCTGCCTGGCCAAATAACTTTCACCATTTATTCTTGCTATTTTCCTAGTCAAATGCTATTTTCCTAGGCAGATGCTATTTGACTGAACCGTTGTTAGGCAAATGGGGTAAATCTGAAGAATAGTGGCCTCCTCATGTGTGCAACTTCTATAAAGCAGGGCATACACACGTGTGTATGTGCCCTGCTTTAACGAAAATCACAACTTCTATAAAGCAGGACATACACACATGTGTGTGTGCTCTGCTTTAATAAAAATCACAATTTCTATAAAGCAGGGCATACACACGTGTGTATGTGCTCTGCTTTAACGAAAATTACAACTTCTATAAAGCAGGGCATATACACGTGTGTGTGTATATGTGCCCTGCTTTAACAAAAATCACAACTTCTATAAAGCAGGACATACACACATGTGTGTGTGCTCATGATCGCTACATCACATCGGTATGACAGGATTTCTAACCTATAAAGAATCGTCAACTTTAATGCTAAATATCTTGCCTCGCGGGGCAGAGCGACACTTTTCTGCCAAATTCGGTTGCTTTGTGCAAAAACGCGTCGAATAAGCCTAATTTCATCAATTTCTGTGCTGGGATAGCTAAACTGAATAATTTTCCAAATACATGCTTCACGGAATATCATTTGCCTAACAACGGTTTAGTCAAATAGCATCTGCCTAGGAAAATAGCATTTGACTAGGAAAATATCAAGAATAAATGGTGAAAGCTATTTGGCCAGGCAGATAGCATTTGCCTAGTCAGAAGCTATTTTCCTAAAATAACTATTTGCCTACGACATATATAATGTCCCGATTCAACGGCCCCTGTCCCTGGTTGAGAGTGTTAATATTTGGAAGACAGCATGATGTATTGGTTGGTATAACAATGAATTGCTGTCAGTTCCAGATGTATTGAACAGTAAGTGATATATAATAATCTTAACACGTTGAATAAAAAAAAATCAGAATATTCTGATTATACAATACATTTTTACGTTGTAGAGGATGATTACGTGGCTGTATATTGGAGTGACAAATGAATTAGAGGATGCATTAAACGTCCAGATCCATCGGGAGAGAGAAACGTAGTACGATTACTCGATTACGGTGGTTACTGGCAGTTTAGTAATTCGTAATGTAGGCCATTGATATATAATTATTTGAGCCTACCCTTCCAAGCCATCAAAATCTTTTTAGCAAATATTCAGCCAAAGAACGGTAACTATATATTGACGTTATACATACTATTCTTCCAGATTATATACATCTCTACTCATAATTATTTATCTTTGGATATGTACTTCGATGTTACTCTTTTGCAGGTAAACAGAAGCTTACAATGTGGTACAAAATTGTTCCTCAAACTCAAAGGGAGTTGCTGTTCAAGCTCAGATTGAAGGTCGTATTCAAACTATAATATTTATTCAAACAAATATTTATGTTATTATTATTATCTTATCCAATCTTCGAGAATCTCTTTGCAGATGCGCAAATTAATTAAAATTAATTCATTTTGTTTAAGCTAATTTTTTTCCCTTACTGAAGAACTGGTAGTATAGAAGACAAGGAATCAGTTTGTTTGAATGAGGAATTTGTAACTGAGATACATACAAATAATACCTCATGATATATGCTTTAAGCATACCTTTTACGTACCTAAGTGAGAATCTTTTTCATAATATCAGTCGTAATTATAATTTAATAATGTAAAAATTGTGTGACATAATAATGTAGATTAACAATATGTTGTAATAATTTATAATTTGACGTTTTATTGTAATGTTTCAGAATTTTTTACTCATATAATTGGTACGAAAGGTGTAACACGCAGGAAATTGAAAAATAAGACAAGAACAACCATTGATATATCAAAAAAAGGAAAAGATGGAAACATTGGTAAAAATAATTTGCCACCATATTGTTATTAATATAAGACTAATACTAATTTAATTAATTTCTAATTATATGTTTATTTGTAGTTATTACTGGACGTAAGGCTATAATATCTGCAAGACATAGAATTGGTTTGCTAATAAAAGCTTCCAAGAAAAAAATCCATGGAAAGTGAGGGAAAGAGAGAAGTGTCGTGACTTCGGAGCTCAAAGTTGAGGCCTGTTTTAAATCATAGATAATTTTATTGATTGCAAAACTAAATTGTATGATAAATTAATATCACATAATTAAGTTTTATAATTAATTGTATATCATGTTATCAAATTATCAAATAATATTTATTATCTTACTCTATAACATATTCCTTACACTCCTTGAAAGCATCAATGGCATTTTGTTTGTCGTTATTATCAAACTAGATTTTTCGCCCGCGCTTCGCGCGAGCCTCAAGGCTAGCGTGTAGACCGCAAAACTAGAAAACTATAGATTTATAAAGGCTTAACCCCGGAAGACATATATAATAAAACACGCAAATAGGTTATTTACATTTAACGCCAATAGATTTCCGCATCACCCTTGAGGTACTATTGTAAATGCGTTTTTTTAGTGGTTTCCCCAGTAAGCCTATTCTACTATAAATAAAAATAGCTGTACCACTATAAATAAAAATTTTGGTACCAATTTTAAGGGAATCGATCGCAATTTACTTTTTTGACATTTCAAAACGTACTTCGTATTGCACACTTACACTCATACTAAAAATTAATTATTATTTGTAAAATTACTTTTACAATTTTAATATTTATAATTTTTCATGTAATTTATTTAAAAAATTTTAAATATATATTTTATTAACATTTTAATTATTATATTATTTATTTATACAATTTTATAATTTTTTAATTTATAAAATTTTTTTGTATATTACATTTTTTGTAAAACATTTTTTACTTCTTTTTATTAGATGTCCTTGATTGCTCAATTCATCAATCTTAATTTTAGATATTATTATTTCTCAAAATTTAAATAATTTTCTAACCGGTTTCTAAACATCGGTAACAAAAAATTATCCATAAAAATTATCCATTAAAAAAATTATCCATAAAAACAGTTTAATATCTCAAAGTTTGCGGAAATTGGAGCAATCGCGTATATTTTTTTTAACAGAAATTGTAAACCACTTTACCATTAGCAATTTTTCTAATTCTATTACATTCTTTAGTTCTTTCTACCCCTATCTATATATATCAATACCTGACGTCTGTATATCTGTCTGTCTGACCGCGAACTACTTGTTATTTTCCGAGAAATTTGAAAAATTTCTAATACCGGTTTTCAAAAAAATCGGTAACAAAAAATTATACATTTTATGGCAATCCCCGGGAAATTCTACCCCTACTTCATATACAATTTTTTGCGATTCGGTCAATTAATTCCCGAACAGGAATATATATCTGTTTTAGAAGATATAACATTTCTTTCCGAACTTGCCTTTATTACTGACATGACTAATCAACTTAGGCTTCTCAATTTAAAGCTGCAAAAACCAAATCAAAATATTTCCCAATTAGTTAGTCATGTTGATTCTTTCCGAAGGAAATTACAGTTATTCAAATCTCATTTAAATAATAACATTTTCCATTTCTTTCCTTCTTGCCAGATTCTTCTCGAAGAACATGGCAGTAGCTGTAATTTCAAGGAAAACATCCATTTCGTAGATTCTGTTATAGAAGAATTCGATACGCGTTTCACCTGCTTCGAAAAACTTCGAACAGAATTAATTCTTTTTGAGAATCCTCTTACAGCGCCAATCGAAGAACAGCATCTTAATTTACAGGATGAATTATGTGATCTGCAAAATAATATTTCTTTTAAAACGGTTAAAGAAACCGGTGCAGATTTTTATAAAATTTTATCGAAATCATCCTACCCCAAGCTTCGAGATTTTGGACTCCGAATTTATTCTATGTTCGGATCTACATATTTGTGTGAGACTTCTTTCTCAAAAATGAAAATTATCAAATATGAAAAACGTTCTTGTTTAAGCGACAATTCTTTACCGCGTCTTATGCGTCTTGCTACGTGCAATATGCAGATCGACGTTCCTGCTGTCGCTTGTAAAAAATCCCGAAAATAGTTATTCTGAATGTGAGTATTTTTTATTTCACTTAACAGATATATATATATATATATATATATATATATATATATATATATATATGTACACACATATAATTCTGCTTCTTTATTAATTAAAGTTCCAATTAATTAAATTTATGAAAGGGTTGCTGTCTTCAGTGGATTAGGCCTACAGGGGATACCACTTTAAAAAAAACGCGTCAATAATAGTACTCCATGGGTGATGCGGAAAACTATTAATTATTGTTCACCGCAATTAAAATCGAAAGTTGTATTGTATTTTTAATGCTTTGTTTACTACAAATAAATTCATATACAAATGTTCTCATTTGCAATCGAAAATATGTATTATTACCTTCCGTATTCCAAAAAATCTTAAACGGGTTTTTAATATTCAATGTTGTGTGTATTAAATTTCATATCAGTGATTAAAATTCATGTTCGTGTATGAATTTAGCTATACAAATGCAAGCATTTTTATTTTAGATACCCAGTTTGTAAATTTCATTTACCGTGGTATCGTAAAAATGTTGTAAATTTCATATCTTTTTTAACAGTGAACAAAACACTCGCGGGGTGCTGGTACGGTGATGCGGTCGCGAAACGGCACGGTCCTGAGCCTCGCGAAGCTCGTAGGCTGCGCGCGGGACGTCGCGGTAAGAGGAGAGCGGGAGGCGGAGTCAACTGAAAATCAGCCGAAATGTGCATTTCTTGCCGAGCTCTGGGGTAGAGGACGCGCTTGTGGTACAGAAATAGCATTATTTTCTAAAGCTTAATACATTGCTGTGTTGGACCAAATTCCAGCATCATTAAGAGAGCCTACAATAAAGATATGATATAACTATTTAAAGTACATACATTTCAAAGATGTTTATAGTAATGTTAATGTGATATTAAACTTACCGTAATTACCAATGTCGACCCAGGTAAAACGATAACGTGCATCTGCAATCCCCATTAATACAAAATTAAAGTCCCAAATAGAACAAATCAGTCACGAAAATATCAAAATGACATCATTTTGTAATCATTTTTTACGCGTCATCGTGACATCAAAATGGCCCATTAGGAGCATATAATCTTGACATCATCTTGACATCAAGATGACGTAAAAATAACCTTTTTTTACAGAGCAGGTATAATTAATGTTATACATTAGAAGTGTGGATTGGAGTAATATTAAATAAGCATAATAGAGGACAACATGTAAGGAATATATAATTACATGTGAGACTTCTTTATTATATAAAAATATGTCTTACAGAGACGAAGCTGATCTAAATCTTAAGAAAAATTAAATATACTAAGGCATGATTGCACCAACATCGCATAACTTTAACCTTAGCTTTTAATTCACTCTTTGTCTGTTTCTAAGGAAAACAGACTAACTGTTCCCCTTAGAAAGAGACGAAGATTGAGTTGAACTGAAGTTATGCGACATTGGTGCATTTCGGCTTAATACAATTTGATAAAAAAACATAAAACATAAAACAAAATAATCTTTGGTAATTATTGAAGATTTTAAGAACAATTAAATGTACTAATTACGTGTACTAAAATGTATATACTATACATGTAACGCAAAATAACTTTTAGAACTTATCTAATACCTGAACAAAAATAAATGTATTTATACATTTTATTATTGCACGGTATTATTGCATGGTATTATTTCACAGTCAAAATAAAAGTTTTTTGTCATGGTTTCATAACATCAAAAATAAAAAAAGTAAAATTCTTGTTGATTGGCCTCTGGTCTTTTTCCGTCATCATTGAGATCGTGACATCAGAGACGAGAAATCTGCACACGCTAAAAATTCTTGAGTGCATTTCCAAATAAAAAGATATTTGCATAAAATAACACTTCAGATCACTTCAGCATACTTCAATAATACTTCGAAAGGATTTCTTTTCTTTGACAATTAATAAATAGGAGTGTTTGAAATCGCGACTATTATAAATCGCGTTCGATTGCATGTAAGCGCAAGCACTCTTTGCAAGAAATAAGCGCATCAATACTTGTGCTTCTAATAAAATTATCTTCGTCAGGATAGCATGGATCGTTCGTACATTCCGAAAAGTTCGCTGATTGTTAACAACAACACAGCCCCGGCTCACCGGCCGCGCAAATAAGGTCAAACGGCAACGCTAGAACAAAGGAACGATCCATGTTATACACAAAGCACGCAAAAACAGGTGACGACCCCGTCGGGTCGCCACATGAAATTAGTGACGTCAGCACGGTGACGTCTGCCTCCGACGGCCAATCACCCTCCAGAAATTTGGAGAAAATTGCCGGGAAGGGAGTTCGCCTCGGAGGCGATAAAAGAACCGCCGCTGCGCCGCGAGTTCAAGTTCGCTCGCAGATCACCCGCTTCGTATATCGATTACCGCTAGTTTTCCGCTTGTACACCGCGTTGCATCGCTTCGCGCCTTGCAACCCGCGCTCGCTTTCGCACTCGCGACTCGCTTGCTTCTTGCCGCTTTACATCTGTGCGCGTTCACGGTATTTCACCTGAAAGAAGTTGTATAAATACGTGTTGAATATACTGCTCTTTATTTTGTGTAACCTGGACTTGCTGTTTTCTTGTGGTCGTCTTCTCCTCGCGCTATCTCGCGCTACCGACGCGCGCTCTCGAACAAGGAGTAAAAAGAATGTAATATGAATGTAGGCTTATTATTATAGACACAGTCGCATAACTAAGCTTTGTATTATATTTATTTTATGTGGCTGTTTATTAACTGTCAAGGGAATGGAATAGTTTTCAGGGTATTTTTGAAATGTGCTAAAATGATCTAAAATGTTATTTTACGCAAATATCTTTTTATTTGGAAATGGCACTCAAGATCGAATTCTCAGCGTGTCATTTCTAGCCTCTGACGTCACGATTTCACATAATGACGGGAGAAATCCAGGAGCCTTAACATTAAATATCAAAGGCAAGTAATTCTCCCATGACTAGAAAAATTTGAAAAAATAATTAAATTTTTCTTTGGTTTCCCGTATAAAGCCATCTTTGTATTTTTAACTTTACTAGTTTTAAGTCACTTTTGGGATGGTTTTTCAGAACAGCGCCTACAATTTTAACTCATTATTTATTTCTTATCTACTATATTTTAGTAAAAGACGGTAATTTATATAGAATTGTACTCACAGGAAACAGCGTCCATAATTTTACTGTTTGCTAGTGCGATCTTGGTGTCTTTGGTACCTCCCCAACTTATTGCTCTTGCTAATTTGTTACTTATTAGCAGTTTTGATACTAGGTATACAGCACTTTGCCAGTCACTACCTTGACTAACCATACGGCCCGCAAAATATTGTACCTAAATATCACATATTTTAGTACAAAGAACAAAATCATAAATGTAACAAATAATTCTATTTAGTTCAAACGTACCACTCTTGAGAAATTCGTGCCATCATTTAAAAACTCTTCAAACTTATCATATTCATCAACTGACTTCAGAGGAAGCGCTGGAAGGTTATCTGGTCTTAAAAGAAGACTTTCCTCTGGTGCTAAGTAGGTAAGTATTTTTGTTGTGTTCATCATTACAAAATCAAGTTTACTACTTATTTCTTGAAGTAACTCTGTCTTAATTATTTTTATGGCAGCATCAGTGTTATCACCTAATTAATGCAAACAAATTATTAATGTAATGTAAAAAATATTCTCAATCCAACGAAAGATCGATCACGTTTTGAATATAGGCAAAGTAAAGTAGGGAGAGCGTGTCGCGCTACTAAATACCATATACGTAAATATGGCACGTTCGCTGTGAAGAAGGGCTTTCTAGACGTTCTATAGACAGACACCTGCGCAAAACATACGAGTTTTCGTCCAATCTCTGTGATCGATTTTTTGTTGGACGGAATATAGGTACATATATAAATGCTTACTTGATGATTCGTGCTTACTGGCAGAAGGAGAAACCGATTTTGTAAGTAAATTTTTACAGTTTGCATCATAAGATCTATTTTCTTTGGAATGCTTTCCACTGGATATAGCTTTAACACCTGAGTGTAAATACATAAAATATCAAAAATAAGATTACTTGTACAGAAATAATAAATATACAATTACTGATTGAATTATAGAAAATGTGTTTAATTTGTAAAGAGTAATAACTCCTTTTGTAAGTAAGATTTTTTATTCATGTCTAACTTATATTTTTTATCTCAAGTTATAGACAGCAAATTTCTATATAAATAAAATTATACTATTGATGAAATAAATAAATAGCTGTAGTATAAATGTATGTGCATAGCATTGCCAGATGTGTTATAAAACTTTGTTTCAACCACTTATTTTTCAAAGAACTGAATGATATAAAAGTTTGTTATCTGTTTGTTATCTCAAGAATAATCTCATGAAAAAAATACATAAAATTTTTAGAAATCTGTTATAGCTTAAGACTACTTATCAAAAAACTGCTGCTAATATAATTTTTTTGCTTTTCAGTAGTGAAACACGAGAGTTTCGGAGAGTAAGTATTTGAGAAACTTGCTTAGTTATCTTCTAACAATCTGTAAATGTTATTGTTTAGAAACATCCTGTACAATTATATTTACCTGTAGGTTTACCTGTGACAGAAGTAATTATTTTTCTCTGTTCATCACTTAAGTCAGAAGACTGACTTAATTTCTGCGAGATATTTATGCTCTCATATTTACTATTTGTTGCAGCATTAATTTCTTTTCTACTTTCTTTTTGTATAATTTCTGGACTGGATGGTAAAACAGATTCTGACTGCTGAGGATTATTTCCTACAGACGTATACAAAAAATAAATTAATGTAGCAGTCAATACTTTCTTGTACTGACTAATTTAAAGCTTTGAAAATTATTTACCTAACAAAAGTTGTTCTTTTATTCTATCTATATTCATTCTATTATTATATTGTCGGTGAAATTGCAGAGGAGACGAAGCAGGGATACTAGGAAACGACATAGGGGTTATTGCTTCTGTTGTTGCATGCGAAACATCTGTCAGATTATATGTTTTTTTAGAACGTGGGTCACTTCCTATAGTATCATTTAAACCAACAAAACGGTTCTGTTCTAAATCGAGTGTTTTAATGAAATTTTTGGATTTGTTAACCATGGAAACCTCCTTGTTTTGAGAAACTTGCGGTTTTCTATTATTTCTCTTATTGTTAGCTAGTAATGCTGCAACTTTTGCCCGAACAGCTTTTTTTCCATTTCTTCATTTTCACTATCGCTAGACTGATCTCTCAATTTATTTTTTTTGCTCTTCTTAACAATGTGAGTATTACATTCATCTTCGGATTCGGATGACTCTGTGACATTATATTTCGGATTTTTCTTTCTTTTTCTGGGCTGGTCTATATCACTAACTTCTGTCCCTACTGTTCGATCTTCATTATTTTGAAGATTAGCTGCCTTTCGTGCCTTATTGTACGTGTCTAAAAAAATTTGCATTAAAAATGGTAATTACAAATCTTAAAAAATGTATATAAATGAATGTAATATAAACATTTACCATAGCCGTGACAAAATTTAACATCGTATGTAGGCCAGCTTTTATCCGGTTCAGCTAAACTTAATATTAATTTTGATCGTTTATCTGTATTCCCACGTTTAGGAAAATTAGGCCAGTAAGCCTTTGTATACTTAGCAAGTAGCCAACAAGTGGGTACAACGTCACTTGTTGGTTCAGTATCCTTATCATTTGGAAGAAAAGTAACAACTGCATACTGAAACAGATACGAATTTTCAATAGGCACAAAATAAAATGGTGGATTGTTAAATAATACAAAACTCGCACTAATCATATTTAAACAATATTAATAATAAAATAAATATGTAAATATTCTATATATTTACATGTTCAGGTTATAACTAATTCGAATACTTGAGAAGTTTATTATGTAGAGAGTCAAAGCTACACGTGTATATGCAAGCACATGCCAGTCGAGAGTGAGCGCGCACGCAGTTCTACGCTGGTCGTAAGACCCTCTATCGGCCTCTTTCATTAGCCAATCGGCAGCGCGCTTACAGCGCCTATAAGTCAGGCAGCGCTCGTAGAGCCTAGCGTTTAGGCGCGAGTTTACAAATGAGGAGTTTTTCCTTCAACACTCTCCCTAAAACTCAACATTTTACAAAAACGACTTATTAATATTTTCCTTACTGATTAATCCTAATTTAGAACGTAAATTTATAAATCTCGGTTTTGCTAAAGCCTTAGTAAAAATGTCTGCGATTTGCTCATCGCTACTAACATGCTTTACATCAATCACACCCTTTTCATACATGTCGCGTATAAAATGAAACTTTACGTCGATATGTTTACTCCTCTGATGGAATTCAGGGTTTTTAATCAATCTTATTGCGCTCATGTTGTCTATAAATAAACAAAACCCCTTGTTATCGCAATCTCCACATTCAGTCAACAAGCCCTTTAACCAGATTATCTCTTTAACAGCTGAGGCAGCGCTAACATATTCGGATTCTGTAGTAGACAGAGAGATACATTGTTGTCGTTTACTCTGCCAAACAATTGCTGCGTTTGCGTTTTTACACAGAATACCAGACGTCGATTTTCGAGTCTCTCGATCACCCGCAAAGTCTGCGTCGCTATATGCTTCAAAGCCACCTGTTTTACAATACAATAACCCTAGGCTCTACGAGCGCTGCCTGACTTATAGGCGCTGTAAGCGCGCTGCCGATTGGCTAATGAAAGAGGCCGATAGAGGGTCTTACGACCAGCGTAGAACTGCGTGCGCGCTCACTCTCGACTGGCATGTGCTTGCATATACACGTGTAGCTTTGACTCTCTACATAATAAACTTCTCAAGTATTCGAATTAGTTATAACCTGAACAGGTTATGGGCCCAGACCACGCAACTGAGAAGTGAACGAAAAGTATTGAGTGAAAAATGGAAGCGACGCACTTGAAAATCGAAAAGCTTCGTGACAAGGATAACTGGCATCAATGGCGGTTTGTGATTCGTACTCTTCTAGAGGAAGATCAAGATGTTCTGGATGTCTGTGAGGGCAGGCTCGTTCGTCCTGGCGCCGATGACCAAGATTCAGCAAGCAAGCTGAAGAAATTCGAGAAGGCAGACAAAGCCGCTCGAAAATTGATTGTCACGACAGTCGAGAGTGAGCGCGCACGCAGTTCTACGCTGGTCGTAAGACCCTCTATCGGCCTCTTTCATTAGCCAATCGGCAGCGCGCTTACAGCGCCTATAAGTCAGGCAGCGCTCGTAGAGCCTAGCGTTTAGGCGCGAGTTTACAAATGAGGAGTTTTTCCTTCAACATTACACTATATTATTTACTTATAAAGTCAGTTATGATTATGTATAAGAGGAACTGTAAGAAATTCTTCATTTTCCAAAGGTAATAAAACACATTTCGCAGCAAATTGTGAAATATTCCAAGCATAAACTTAAAGATCTAATGAGCTCACTTTCCAGATACTTAATTGTGAAGAATTACATGGACAAGTGTAATAGTCAGTCATAGTGCAAAATTTCTGACCGTTTAATTTTATCCTGCCTTCAAATGTATGAATGATATTTCTTAGCAATACTACTGTATTGCATTTGGTAAGAAAACATCGATCAGTTAGATTAGTATTTAAACAAATTCCATCAATCTCCATGGAAGAGTACATGTCACCTTCTATATTTTCTACTATATTTTCGCATAAGCCATTTAACTTCACTGTTCGATTATCTGGCTGGAATATTTTCGATGTTATACGACCTTTGGTCTCAAAATTCCTATTAACCAGTTGCTCAAGAGGTTTATAAGTTGAACGCAAACAATTCTTTATTGTCATAAAAAAATTCTCATACTTAAATGCGCTAAAAGAATCAATAGCACCGTGCAAACAACATTCCTCTGACAAATAACATAAGCTGTGCACATTATATACCACAAACTGTTTTCCAAATATTTTAATGGCATGTTTTATAAATTGGCGGATTATTACATTAGCTGCAGGTGTCATATGTTGTACTAAATCAGGTTTTGCCAACATATAAATTGATGATTGCAAGAGAATATAGCTTTTCCACAATTTCTTGTCTAAGTGTTTAAACACAATTAATCCATCATAAAGCAGCATACGTCTGAACTCTGTACCTTTAAAATTTGCAAAATATTTAAATGTTCGTGGTCTTCGATTAAAGATCTTAGGAATGTACGGTGTCAACTGTAATATTTTATTGTTTATTTCTTGTACGTCAGCATCTGATGCAATACCACGTCTGTTTTTTAAACCCAAGACAAAAGTAAGCCATCTTTTCCAAACACCTGCCCAAACTAAATGTAAGGCATCCAACCTAAATTGTGAAACCATTTCAGTAGGAATTCTTTCCAAAGGTGAATTACCAGTATGATGAAAAATATTTGATCGAGTACGAAATGACTCATTCGTTCTTAACTCAGCATCCAAATTTAAAAAGATTTGTCTTGACAAGTATTCTCCTTTAACTTCACATTTCTCACATGCAAAGCGACCATTATGACCCATTATACATTTAATTAATGATCTTGCCGGGGCATCAAGCACATAATTGCGGACTCGAAAAGGATAAATATGTTTGAATGTTTCAACACCTTGCTCCTGTAATTCTTTTACTTCTTCCACATATTGTCCTAAAAATGTTTCCATATCAGAAGGGTTTTCTTTTCCAAAATAGACAGCAATTATAAATGACTGAGGATCATCTTCAAAGCAGCCAATTATTGGCCAAAAACAATCATTTGTACTTTCAAATGGATCCAATCCATCTATGTTTACATCAATTATTATCTCTTGATAATCCACGAAATACTGTTCTAAAAGTCTTTCATCAATATTTTTTCTGATACCTTTGTAAAAAATTGTCCATTTCCAAGAGCAACAGTAACTGTTTTACGAGGTGTATGCAAAAGACTTACAGCTCTTAGGCAGATTGGGAAATAAGGTTCTAAGTATTTTCAAAAGATTATCTACTTTGACACAGCTTACACCTTTCATTGCCCATTCTCTTAAATTTGTTAACAAATACATTTCTTTTTCAATATCATTCTGTAGAAAATGATCTATATTATTAGGATTTATTTAAAAAATTTCACTCAAAGTACTTAAGACTTCATTGCTATCATCGGTACTGTGAGTGTTATCAATATTAGGATCGAGCTCATCATTGTTCATATTATTATCAACTGTATTACAGTTATCTGTGTTAACACTGTAAAAATTATTGCCATTTGTGTTGTCATATCGAATATCACCACTGGCTGTATTTATACTACTGTCACTATTACTTCTGCTCAAAGGACCCCGCACAAAATCATAAGGATTTTGGACCTCACTGAAAATTTCTGAAACTTTGATATGTTACAGGTTATGATCTCCTGATCAAAAGTCCTCATAGATGCAAGACTCAAAAATGGATAGATTTTGAGATATAGAGGTTAGAAGGTCATCAACTGCCTCTACGAGCGCAACTCGGCGCGCGTATTTTTATGACTGTATTTGTGTGTGTGTGTGTGTGTGTGTGTGTGTGTGTGTGTGTGTGTGTGTGTGTGTGTGTGTGTGTGTGCATCTTAGTTAACCACAATAAATAAAAATGACTAACGTTGATCGTTGTTGATCAAGTGATTCCTAGATTGGTTGGCGAACTTTCATATTGGGAGTACTGATTGTTTTCTTGATTTTTGCCTCAGTTTAAAAATGGTTTATCTATATGTACTTGAACGTGAAAATATATTTTCAAGCAGTATCTTTTACTACGTTGAAGATTTCTAATGGCCAGTCTACAATGAGTCGTTAGTCGTTAGTCAGATGTCGGAAGAGAGTCGGAAAAAGTCATAAACGTGTCATAAGGCGATCAGAAGTCTGTAATCGGCAATCATAAGCGATTGGCCAAATGCCATCTATTACGATCACCGATTACAAGCCTCCGATTGCCTTATGATACGCTTATAACTATTTCTTCCGACATCTGACTAACGACTAACGACTCATTATAAACTGGCCATTAGAAATCTTCAACGTAGTAAAAGATACTGCTTGAAAATATATTTTCACGTTCAAGTACATAGATAAACCATTTCTAAACTGAGGCAAAAATCAAGAAAACAATCAGTACTCCCAATGTGAAAGTTCGCCAACCAATCTGGGAATCACTTGATCAACAACGATCAACGTTAGTCATTTTTATTTATTGTGGTTAACTAAGATGCACACACACACACACACACACACACACACGCACACACGCACACACGCACACACATAAACACACGCGCGCACACACACACACATAAACACACGCACACACACACATAAACACACACGAATGCAGTCATAAAAATACGTGCGCCGAGTGGCGCTCGTAGAGGCAGTTGATGACCTTCTAACCTATATCTCAAAATCTATCCATTTTTGAGTCTTGCACCCATGAGGACTTTTGATCAGGAGGTCATAACCTGTAACATATCAAAGTTTCAGAAATTTTCAGTGAGGTCCAAAATCCTTATGATTTTGTGCGGGGTCCTTTGAAAAGTCGTCAAGCAACTGCAAATCATCATCCATAGGAATTCCTGCATTAACTTGAAATCCTAATTTAACCACTTTCATCCTTTGCGTTACTTCTCGTTTAGCATGCCTTGCTCTACGCCGTTTACTCTGTGACAATATTTATATGCAATTATAAATACACTAATGTTCAACATAACTTTAATAAAAGTTGTATTAATATAAAATTTGAATGCTTGAGTAAGGCGTAAAATATCAAAAGTAAAAGCACTATTTTTTTTTAAGTATCTATATTACATATAATTATTGTCAGTATTCGTAAAAAATATTACATGCAACCTATCATATTTGCAAGAATTAACTACTTACTGGTTTATCAGTCATATTGAATCACCAATGTCCACATGTATCAATGTTGTTATAGGTTAGGGATATAAAACTTACAGTTTTCTCAAAGAAAAGAAGAAAATTTCAAGCACATATATATATGTACACACTGAATAAAATGTTAAGATTACACGTAACGATAGAATAACGCCGAGACATATATGTACGGATATAATTATAAGGCTATAAAATTCTCGCGACGAGACACGACGGATGATGCAAGATGGAGGGAAAAAATCGCACAAGCGCACGAGTACGTTCCCGCGCGCGGTGCTCGCGATCGCGCGATGTCTGCGCTCCGTGATCTGTTCTTTTTCGCTGCACTTTCTGCACTAACTTACACTATAATACTTCTCTTTGACTTTTATTTGATCTTTTCGTTGACTTTTATTTGATCTTTTCTATTTAAGAGTATACTCGAAATATGTTATAAGAACTGAAGAAAATTATGACTGATCATGCAATTTGTAACAATATATACTGTTACATATATCGCGAGTCTCATAAAACAGCATATCACAAGCCAGTCATTTCTAACTGATTCTTGACGTTGACCATATGATGACAAAAAATTCATCATTTTAATGTCATCTTGACGGTTTTGTGATTAACTTGTTCTACTTGGGGGTAGCTTTTATAATTATGAAAACTACTGCCAGAATTTGCAGGAGCTTGAATTCGACAATGCTTGCCATCAATTGCTCCTATGCAGTTTGGAAAATTCCACATGTTATAAAATTCATCTGCTATTCTTAACCATTCATTTTCTTCATGTGGACATCGAAGATATATTGGTTGTAAAATATCCCATATAGTCTTACATACTTCAGGTATGATGCTTTATAAAGTTAATTTTTCTATACGACATAAAGCAGCAGTAGTAGCAACGCTATCTCCGTGAGCTAAGAAACTGTAAAAATAATAGAAAAGAGGTTATTCCCAATAACAATTACATTCCTTACAAAATATAAAAAATTACAATTTACAATAGCTATAGCTATAATTGTAAAATAATGCATAATTTTTATACAAACCTTAATGTCACAGCAAGGCAAATTTCTGTTGATAATGATGTTCTACGACTTTTTTTTGCAAACGAGGCTTTAACAGATCATTAGTCCAGTCGGCACGTCGTTAAAAATGACAAATAAATCGACTAATTAGAATAAAGCTGCAAAAAATTTTAATCTCTTTATTTGGGTGTCAGTAATGACATACTAAGTTTTTGACCTCCCCCGTGGTGTGCTTCGGCCGCCATCTTGGAAGAAAGGGGTGAAAAATCGGGTTTTCGCGAATATCTCGGTTTCCATTAGACTTAGGCTAAAATAGTTTAATGCAATATTGTAGGGAATTCAATTCTCTACAAAAAAGGAAGTATAGGTTTTTTCCTACGACCAATAGTTTTAGCGCTAAAGCCGGGAGGAGTAGGATACTTTTTGTAACAAACCCAGTCAGAAATGTAACCTTGATTCAAGGTTGATTCAACGTCGATATGGTTGACAGTTGGTTGAGTCGTTAAGAAAGTCGATATTCCTGCAATATCGATCATGTCCAGTGTCGATTCAAGATTGATTCAATGTCAAAGCGATTAATAGCGCTGTTTTGAGTGCGCATTTATAAAATTCGATCAATTTATATCTTCAAATTTTAATCCTAAAAAATATTACATTGTTTATGTAAATTATACGTACAAAATAATTTTATGGACGTTTAAGAAATAACGTAATTGCGCGATTAATCGCATGTATAAATATAGATTTTATATATAGGACCTATCCAGACAAACACTGCATAGCTCTAATCTGTGTGTGTGTGTGTGTGGGGGGGGGAGGTGGATATGCACGCGCGCGTGCATAAACCATGCATAATCTATAAAGTAAATAAATTATACAATTGAATTTTACAATCACGCGCGTAAAATAAGACTGGATAATTTTCTTTGTGTATATATATATATATATATATATATATGCAAGCATCTTCGAAATCCGCTTGTCGCCCAATTCTCGCTTCCGTCCTTGTCGTCTACTCCGCTATTTCTTGGTCCAATCTCAGGAACTTCTGTTTTTGGCTCGGTGAGGCGCCGCGTAAATAATACAAAATAAAATAGGCATTAATAATTGCGCAACGCGATTAGGATAGGCCCCCTGGAGATCTTGCATCGATTCGTTGGACCGTCCTCAGCATGAAAGGTCGCGAAACCGTGCCTTGTGACGGCGGCGGGGGCGCTGCAACGGTGCAGCGAAACTGCCACGTCACAATACGTGCGATTGATTGCGCAATTACGCCATTTCTTAAACGTCCATAAAATTATTTTGTACGTACAATTTACATAAACAATGTAATATTTTTTAGGATTAAAATCTGAAGATATAAATTGATCGAATTTTATAAGTGCGCACTCAAAACAGAGCGCTATTAATCGCTTTGACGTTAAATCAACCTTGAATCGACACTGGACATGATTGATATTGCAGGAATATCGACTTTCTTATCGACGTTGAATCAACCTTGAATCAAGGTTACATTTCTGACTGGGACTTCTCAGGTAAATGGCGTTGTTATTGTGCTAGTGAACCGTTGTTGTTTCACGCATCTGGCTTTGTATTATTTACTCGACAATGCTATAAACACTCCTTGTTAAAAGCTAGGAGCATCAAAGATTTTAAATAAATTAAAAGATATAGTTATTCCAGTTCTTTCAATGAAGGAAGCCGCTCCGCAGGATATTCTGAAGATCTTCTGCAAATGCACAAAAGGCTGCAAAGCGAATTGCTGTTGCAGAAAAGCTGGATTGCGATGCTTTGTGACTTGTTTCAACTGTCGAGGTCAAGCATGCACAAACATCGATATTATAATAGATCACTGTGACGATGAAGAAATCGACGTAACTGTTCAACATTTTGAGGAAACATTGACCGATCCTGACAATGAGATTGATTGAAGCAGAAAAGAAAGATAATATTGAGGAAAAGAAAAATGCTGCGAAAGATGACATTTGCCAACCCTCTACATCAAAAAGACCAAGATTAGAATATTTAATTTTTATAACGGTTTTTTTTTATTTGCGCATTACGTTCCGTGTCTGACTCGCATTCGCCGTTTCAAATCGTTGACACTTTTACGAGTTTAATTATATTATTAAATAATTAAGACAACTCTGACAAAGAAATTCTCATAACCTTAATAATAAACTGAGTGAATTAGGCCTACAAGGGACACCACATAAAAAAAAACGCGCCATTAACTCTACCGCAAGGTGGTAAGAAAACGAGTTCAAAAGTATACTACAGCTTCTGAGAAGTGAGATACGGCGAGATAGTCATTAAAACCGTTTGTTACAAAAAGTATCCTACTGTTCCCGGCGCTAGCGCCAAAACTATTGGTCGTAGGAAAAAAGACTATACTTTCTTTTTTGTAGAGAATTTAAATCCCTACAATATTGCATTAAACTATTTTAGCCTAAGTCTAATGGAAACCGAGATATTCGCGAAAAACCAATTTTTTACCCCTTTCTTCCAAGATGGCGGCCGAAGCACACGGGGGAGATCAAAAACTTAGTATGTCATTACTGACACCCAAACAAAGCGATTACAATTTTTTGCAGTTTTGTCCTAATTAGTCGATTTTCAAATGTACTTGCCGACTGGACTACATGTAAAACGTCGAATTGTTGCACTGACATTCTTGTAAACTTTAATAATTCTTCGTGATCAGTCGTTTTAAAATATGTAAACAATTTTTCATGAGCGCCAAAATTTTGTCTCATTTTCATTGTCTCATTTCTATAATGTGAGGTTTTACCCGCCATCTTCTTATTTTTCGTTTTTTCTTTAACAGTAGTCTTATTTTTAATACTTGCACCCAATCTATATATATAAGTCACGTCTGTCTGTCTGTCTGTCTGTCTGTCTGTCTGTCTGTCTGTCTGTCTGTCTGTCTGTCTGTCTGTCTGTCTGTCTGTCTGTCTGTCTGTCTGTACGCGAACTACTCATTCGTTAGTGGACCAAATTTTTACCAAAAGTATATGAAATAGGGGTAGAATTTTCCGGGATGAAAATGTCGCGGCCAATTTTTTGCTACCGATTTTCTGGAAATCGATTTTTTTAATTTTTTTAATTTTTCGGGAAATAATCTACCGAATTCGGGAAATAATCGACCAAATTTCAAAGAATTGTATATGAAACAGGGGTAGAATTTCCCGGGGAGTGCCATAAAGTGTATAGTTTTTCGCTACCAATTTTCTGAAAACCGATTTTTGTAATTTTTCCAATTTTTCGAGAAATTGACCGAATCACATTCGTTAGTGGACCGAATTTTTACTAAAAATATATGAAGTAGGGGTAGAATTTTCCGGGGAGTGCCATAATGTGTATTGTTTTTTGTTACTGATTTTCTAGAAATCGGTTTTTTTATTTTTTCGGGAAATAATTGACCGAATCTCTTCGTTAGTGGACCGAATTTTTATCAAAAGTATATGAAATAGGGGTAGAATTTCCCGGGGAGTGCCATGGAGGGGGGAGAGAGGGGGAGAGAGGGGGAGAGAGGGGGAGAAAGGGGAAGAGAGAGGGAGAGAGGGGAGATAGGGGAGAGAGGGGGAGATAGGGGGAGAGAGGGGGAGAGAGGGGGAGAGAGAGGGAGAGAGGGGGAGAGGGGGAGAGGGGGAGAGAGAGAGGAGAGGGGGAGAGGAGAGAGAGAGAGAGAGAGAGAGAGAGAGAGAGAGAGAGAGAGAGAGAGAGAGAGAGAGAGAGAGAGAGAGAGAGAGAGAGAGAGAGAGAGAGAGAGAGAGGGAGAGAGAGAGGGGGGAGAGGGGAGAGAGAGAGAGAGAGAGAGAGAGACTATTTGCGTGTCTTATTACATACTAGCTGGTTACCCGGGCTTTGCCCCGGGGAACATATGTAATAAGACACGCAAATAGTCTCTCTCTCTCTCTCTCTCTCTCTCTCTCTCTCTCTCTCTCTCTTTCTCTCTCTTTCCCTCTCCCTCTCCCTCTCCCTCTCTCTCTCTCTTTCTCCCCCTCTCATTGCAGTTATCAGTATATCGTCATAATTATCTTCTAATGCTAAAATTTTATATATTAAAAGAAATCATATAAACAATTTAAACATCTGTATTAACTAATTAATTATTATTCTTACTTACCATTTCTCAATTCTTCCAATTCTCTCAATCTCTGTATTGATTCTTTATTTGAATTCATTTCATTATTTACTGCTTTTATTTCTGATTTATTTTCCATGATTCTGACATTTAATATGTGAAATTAGCAACTTATTCCACTTCTTCTTTTCTCCTTATAGACAGACGACGTAATGTACATTTTTTTAAAAATCACGTATATTTTTTTAAACAAAAATTGGAAATGTTTCACTCTATTTTTTCCAATTTTTTTTGGAGAAATAAGTGATTAAATCTCAAAGAAAAACTATAAAAAACTATAAAAACTATTTAAAAAAAACTATACACATCATGGCACTCCCCGGAAAATTCTACCCCTACTTCATATACTTTTGGTAAAATTTTGGTCCACTAACGAATGTAATTCGGTCAATTATTTCCCGAAAAATTAGATAAATTAAAAGAATCGGTTTCCAGAAAATTGGTAATGAAAAACTATACACATCATGGCACTCCTCGAGAAATTCTACCCCTATTTCATATACTTTTAATAAAAATTTGGTCCACTAACGAATGTGATTCGGTCAATTTCCCGAAAAATTGGAAAAATTACAAAAATCGGTTTCCAGAAAATCGGTAGCGAAAAACTATACACTTTATGGCACTCCCCGGGAAATTCTACCCCTGTTTCATATACAATTCTTTGAAATTTGGTCGATTATTTCCCGAATTCGGTAGATTATTTCCCGAAAAATTAAAAAAAATTAAAAAAATCAATTTCCAGAAAATCGGTAGCAAAAAATTGGCCGCGACATTTTCATCCCCGGAAAATTCTACCCCTATTTCATATACTTTTGGTAAAAATTTGGTCCACTAACGAATGAGTAGTTCGCGTACAGACAGACAGACAGACGTGACTTATATATATAGATGTCCCCCGGGGCGAAGCCCGGGTAACCAGCTAGTTTAATAATAAGTTTAAACCAATTCCAACAGCCACATAATTCTCCATTGTCACTTAATTTTACTATTTTCGGTCAAGTAATACGACTAAAATACAGTGTAGGGTCAAGCACGCTCGGCCTCGTAGCGAGCACTCTCACCACCGAAGCCCCGGGCTCCTAACACCGACCGACCGGTCAGCCTGTACCTGACCGGCCGCTCCTAGGAGCTACCGCGCCGCGGATATACCCCGTTGTAGATATATCGCGTTCCACCCTTTATCGTAATACCACGCCGTGTGCATTGGCACTCTATCCTGTAGATACCGCGTTCCGTCATTATTGTAATACCGCGCTGTGTGTATTGGTACTTTACCCTGTAGATATCGCGTTCCGTCGTTTTGGTCATACCGCGCCGTGTGCACCTACACTTTATCCAGTAGATACCGCGTTCCGTCATTATTGTAATACCGCGCCGTGTGAGTTTTTCGTATGTACAAAATGGATTAAACGTTGTGTGTAAATTACATATCTGATTTCTGTCTCTGGGCCTACTATCGAACCCCTGATCCGGCGAGCTAGTTCGCGTTCGATTACCTTACAAGACAGGCCGTTATACAAGTTTGTTTTTTAAAATTTAGGTTTGTCTCAGTTCAATCTTGACTAATTAAATTGCTTTCATATTTAAACAGTTTATATTTTATTTAATAATACATATGTAGGAAAAAAAGTGGGTGCAAGTAGAAACTTGCACATTGCTTCCTCATAGTTCTTAAGTGTGCAAGTAAAAATCTGCACATTGTTTACTTATAGTTCTTAAGCTTTTATTTTATTTGATGCATAATTATTAGTATTTATTTATTTATTTTGGCTTCCTCATAGAGGAAAAATTTTCCGGCGAGTGCTATAGAGTATGTATTTTTTTCGTTACCGTTGTTCTGGAAACCGATTTTTTAATTTTTCTAATTCTTACGGGTACGGCAAATTCACCATTAGCCTCAAGCAGTCAATCAGTCAGTCAGTCAGTCAGTCAGTCAGTCAGTCAGTCAGTCAGTCAGTCAGTCAGTCAGTCAGTCACTCACTCACTCACTCACTCACTCACTCTCTCTCAATATTTGCGCAAGTTAGAGCAACCACGGACATTTCTAAAAAAATTGCAAATTTTTAAAAAAGATTTTTAACAGAAATTGGTTAGGTTAGGTTTCATATTTGTATATATTCATATTATATATAAAATAGGGTAGAAAAAAAATTTTTTTTAGGCAGAAATCGGTAACTTTTACCAATCTTCGCGAAATTCAAAACAACCTTCCTTTAATGATACGTTCTATATATATAGATTACATATATAACTTGTACACTTTTTAGGTAAAAATCGGTAACCCCTTCACCGATCATTGCCAAGTTTGACACCAATCTATCTTTAATGATACTCGCAATCTATCCGTAAAAAAAATTAAGCTCGATATCTCAAAATTTGTGGAAATTAGGGCAATCTTGTAGATTCTTTTAGATAGAAATCGGTAACACCTTTATTATTAACAATTTTTATTAGTTCTATTATTTTCTTCAGTTTTTTTACCCTATTTTATATATAATTCTTTAAATTTTGGTTAATCAATTCTTGAGTTATAGAAATTTTAGAAGTTTGACTGTTTTTTTACCAAAAATCGGTAACCCCTTTATTATTAACAATTTTTATTAATTCTATTATATTCTTCAGTCTTTTCTACCCCTATTTTATATACAATTCGTTAAGATATTGGTTAATTAGTTCTGGAGTTATAGAAATTTCGGTAAACTTAGTTATTTTTTTTTACAGAAATCGGTAACCTTCTTATTATTAACAATTTTTATTAATTCTATTATATTCTTCAATTTCTTCTACCCCTAGTTCATATATAATTCGTTAAGATTTGGTTGATCAGTTCTGGAGTTATAAAAATTTCTGTAAATTTGGCACAGACATACACACATACCGACATTTTTTTTAATGCAATATTTTGACGTTTTAAAACACTGAACATATTGACATTAAAAACTCAAAAAACACTCTTTTCTTTGGTTTCTTCTT